>JAJPUD010024276.1:0-18929 GCA_023553655.1 Myrmecobius fasciatus | reverse complement strand
TCATTGAGAACTTCCAAGTTTCCCTCCTTCTTTTGGGGTTCCCTCTGCCCCCTTAGGTCTTTTCCCTAAGCTCGGCTGTCGCCTTCCCCACTATTTACACAGACCTTTCATTTTGAGGTGGAATTCACCCAATTGTCCTTCGAGTTCACTTTCCAGCAAACACATGCTCTGGGAACAGGAAAGGAGCAAGGATCAGGAACATGCCCTCCCAGGCCACCACAAAAGTCTGACAAAGGGGCCTTGTCCCCCCCCCTTTGTTCTCGAGATACCAATGGCCTTCTCACCTCAGTGTATTCTCGGTGCCCACGAGTAGCTTCAGCCAGGCTGTCCCTGGCCTCACGACTCCCAGGAGTCCCTGAAGTATAAGCCCGAACCATGTTGTATGCTCCATCCCGTAACCGCCGCTGGATGCAATATCCATCATATAGCTCATCAATCTGGGGGAGGAATCGGAGGGTGGCGGAGACAAGGGAAATGTAGCCAAGCAGGCAGCCCCTGGGGCTGAGCAACCTCACCCTAACCCTCCTGTAATCTGGGAGCTTCCAAGAGTTGCCCCTCTGAATAAGCAGGTGGTACTTTCCACCCCAAGGAGAGAAGCCTCAGCCTTGACATCTTAACTGGATATCTCCAGCCTTCCCTTCTCTACCAATCCTCATCATCCATGAGCTTCATGTCTTCCTTCTACCGAGGCTTTTACCTTGCTGACATGGAACTCCAGGCGCCGGAGAAAACGCTCAATAGATTTCACTTGCTGAGGAAATAAAAGGTTTTGATAAGAAAAGTGCTTGTTGGGGTGATGGGGAGGAGAGGAAGGGGCTGCTTCCTCCTGCTCCCTCTCCCCAACTCTTTGCCCTCTCACACCCTGCCTCTCTGTCAGCTCCCAACAGATTCACTTACCTTGTCCAACTCATAGAGAAAGCCCTGTATGGGGAAAAAAAATTAAGACAAAATGAGGAGCATAAGAGACCCAGGTCCTGGATAGCAGGGATGTGTAACAATGAAAATGAAGGATGTGGGCACCTTTGCCTTATTATTGGGGCCACCTTGTGTATGGATAAGATGAGGATGAAATGATGAAAAGGAGTGGAGGAGAGGGATAAAAGACTCATCAATTCATGGCTGTGAAAAAAGGAAGGGCAAAGGGAAGAGGAAAGGGAAGGGATGTGATAGAGCTAGCCCCAAACCATTAACTAGAACCTGGTTAAGTGTTCAGTGTGAGCATTTTCTCCTCAAAAATGAGCATGCTACAAATCAGGGAATGCTTTGTTATTTTGTGGATTGTCTAGTCTTGAGGAAGTGGAGAAAAATCTTAATAATGCAGATTGAATTTAAAAGTGTGTTTGCTTATATTCCCACTCCCTCCCTGAAAGCCCTCAGCCAGTTGCTAAACATTTACTCGCACACTGCTGGCTTAGCTCCTTATCTTGGCATTCTTTATTTTTTAACCCATATTCATGATTGAGAAAGTCTCTGAGGTTTGGGGGATGTTATGAAATGACCCTTTGTGGTTTGAGTTTTGTATTTAAATTAGCAACCTGTTCTGTGTCACTAACACCAGTGAGGACTCTTTGACCTCCCTGCAAAAGATGTGATCACCGGGCATGGAGTGGGGATAGGGAGACAGGGAGTGGCATACCTTAGGAATACTTGGCTACTTCCTGAGTCAAGAAGTGCTGAGGAAGGAATAGACTGAGACTGGGTTGAAAAGAGAGCCAGGTATAGTCCAGAACTGAGAGGGGTGGGGGTTGAGAGAAGGGGCTTCGAAGGCAGTGAAATGGAAGAGACACTGAAAGGTGGAACTTCACTAAGTACTCAGGTTGGATCTCTGGTCTGTGGGATCATAATAAAACTGGCTGCTTGGGATTGGCTGGCAAAGCCAGCCCTTGGATTCCAACCACATCAGAAGTACAGGGGACCTTACAGTACATTAATCCCCATCTCTCATCTTAGAGAGGAGCAAACAGGAGCAGAAAGAAGAATCTTTCAAGAATTTCCACACAGTCAGTGGCAACCACAATCCAGGTTTCCTGATTCTTAGTCCAAGACCTTTCCCACTATTCCAAACTCTGTCTTACAACTTTAGGTACTTTGTACCTTTTAGTTTAATTAATTAATTTAATTGATTGATTAAATCCTTTCCTTTAATCTATAGCAATAGTTGGAGAACTCCTGGGTTACCTTAGTGGAGAAATAGGGAAAAAAAACCAAAAACAGATTAGATGAGGGAATAAGTCTTGGAGGAATTAAGTTAAATTTCAGCAACATTGATTAAGCAATGGATAGAGCTCTAGGCCTGGAATCCGGAAGATTTATTTTCCTGAGCTCAAATCCAGCCTCAGGTGCTTAGTAGCTGTGTAATTCTCAGCAAGTCACTTTACCCTGGTTTGCCTTAGTTTCCTTATCTATAAAGTGATCTGGAGAAGGAAAAGGCAAAACACTTTAGTATCCCTGCCAAGAATACCCAAATAGGATTATGATGAGTCCATTATACTGAATGATGATGTTCAGGACACAAGTGTTAGGATGTTGGGGATCCAAAACCAAAAATTAAAAAGCCTCTACTGTCAAAGAACATACACAAAATCAGAGGAATATGTATGTATAGAGAGAAACAAGTTAATGGTTATTTAGAGAAGGAGAGAAATATGAATAACTGGGGAAGAAGTGTTGTTTCAAAGAAAAGTTGACTAAGTAAGGCTCTGAAGGTTATGACAAGGGATGAGAAGGGGGAGGCTGTGCCTTCCAGGCATGAGGGAGGGCCTGTATGTATGAATGCATGGACATGGAATGCTAAATTGGGGGGAGAGCTAGTAGTTCCACTTGGCTGGGATGCAGAGGGTGAGTGAGGCGAAATAAAATCTGGTTGGAACTAGATTGGGGAGGGCCCTGGAGCTAGACTGAGATTTCTGTATTTTAGCCAATGGGCCTGGGAAGAACTGGTGGGATTCCCATTCTAAACATTTTCATATCTCTCCTAACTGACAGTAAGCAGGAATCTACCCTCTCCCATTCCAATTCAATGCTCATTCTCTCCCACCTCCTCCCGAAGGCCTAGGACTCTTCCCCCCTCGTGTTTGTGGTGTAAAGAGAAGGAAGGGTCCCAATTCACTCACCAGCCTAGAATTTCTCTTGGATTCTCTGATTTGAACTTGGAGTTTCTCCTGTTCTAACTGATGCACCTCCAGGTAGGCCCTGGGGAGGAATATGAAAATGTTTAGAATGGGAATCCCACCAGTTCTTCCCAGTCCGATTCACATAAAACCCTCAAGGAGGAAACCAAGAGACAGCGTGATGTGTCTGTATTTGGTTTTCAGTCTTGGGGGGGCGGCTGGATTGGAGTATGTGGTATAAGTAAAGTCAGCATTCCAAGTCACACCTGGGAGAGAAAGGGTAAGTAGTATTCTTGGTATAAGAGTATATATGTGGTATAACCTAAATCAAATTGCTTGCCATCTTGGGAGGGTGAGAATGGGGAGAAAGAAGGGAGAAAAATCTTATAAAAATGAATATTACATATTTTAACATGTTTAACATGTATTGGACTACCTGTCATCTAGGGGAGGGAAAATTTGGAACAGAAGGTTTTGCAAGGGTCAATGCTGAAAAATTACCCATCATATGTTTTGTATATAAAATGCTTTAATAAAAAAAGAACATTAAAATTGTTTTTACATGTAACTGGAAAAAAACAAAATACTGGAAAATTGGAAAAAAATGGAATAAAGTGTATTGTAGGAAAGAGGGTTTGGGGACTAGTAGGAGGTAAGACTGAAAATGTCTGTGGATGAAGGGATTCCTATGAGGATGACACCCCCCAAATTATCATGTAAGAGAATCCCATAGGCCATTTGGGCACTGCATCCTTACGTTAGGCCTCTCTTCAGGGCTTCATACACCTGGTCCAGCCGCTCTGGCTGAGGCACCTTTGGAGGTGGGTGTGCCATGGAGAACATCCTGGAGACTCGGACAATGGCAGGTGTTTTTCGGGGGACCACAGGGGGGCTGAAGGCTGCTAGGCTCCTGGAGAGAGGAGGCAGCAGTTCAGAAAGAGTTCAGAACCCACAAAGGGATGATATGTCTTCCACATATTGCATCCCCTCTCCACATATCCCATCCCCATCAGCTGCCCACTCTGGAACTTCCCCTCCTCAGGTTTCCCCTCAGTACCTGCCCCCCCGGTCCTGGCCACTGAGGACACCTGCGAAGGACTGGCTCCTATTGATCCTGGCACTGAGAATTCGACGTTGGGGCCGAACAGACAGCGACATCATTGAATGAGTCCGAGAGGGGCTCCCTGATGAGAAAAAGGAAGGAAGGAAGGAAGGGGAGGAGTAAGATGGACGAATTCCCCCACACTCAGGGAGCAAAGGGCCAAGCTTGGAGTTCAGCAGGGATAACCTCCTAGAAGTGGGAATCCCTGAGTTTCCTCCAGCTCTTCCCTGAAGCTGAGATCAGGGCAGAGACATGACAGAAATGGAACAGAGGGCCGTAGAACTGGGCCCAGGGGTTCACACTCCCCACCTCTGACCATCACAACCAGTTCCAGTTGGCTGAGCTTTAAAGGATAGAGCGAGAAGGGGATCCTGACACCACTTCTATCTCTGTGACAACAGCTTTCCACTCCCTCCCCCTTCACCCGAGGATTACAGATGTAATCCGATCAGGGAATGAAGAGAGGACCTCAGCCGGACCCCTAAATCCAAATCCTAGGGTGCCTTCCTTGCCCCCTGCCGCAGGGCTAACTTCCAAACAGGGCAGTTCCTGGGATGGGAAGGGAGAGAGAAAATAGCCACACTGAGACGCCATCTCCCAGCAGGGATGTTCCCAGTCAAAACATGAGATAATGAGAGAAGCTGAGGACAGAGGTAATCACAGGGCTGCCAGGCAGGTGGAGTGGGGACTCTGTTTGGCAGCTCCTGGGCTCCACTTCCCAAATAACAATCCCATCCCCTCAGAGCTTCCACCTTCCGCCTCAGAAGCCTTCTGCTGGCAGCCCCCAAGATACCCTGGCCCAGCTCCAGGGAAACCCAGGAGGGGAGAGAGTTAGGAAGGATGCTGGGGTTGGTGAAAAACCTTGGCACAAAATGCATGGCAGAATCACCCACTGGCAGACCTGGGACTGAAAGCCCTGGAGCTGGCCATTCTCAGTTATCTCTGGGATATTCTCTCCCTAAATTACCGCCCCCCCAACACACACACACACACACACACACACACACACACACGCACACACACACGCCGGGTCCTGGGAGGGAGCAGGAAAGGGAAGGAACAGATTCTGAAGAATGGAAGGAAGCGCATGTTTACCCCAGAGACACTCGTGGGCGGGGCTGTCCCTTCTGGCCTCCTCAGCGCTCGATTTCCAGCTCCCCTCCCCTCACTTAAACTATTTCCCCTTCCCTAGGATCCCATGGATAGAAAGAGGAGGGAAAAGTGAAGGGTCCCGGAACGTGGGTGCTGAGTCCCGGAGGATAAGTCTGCACTACATGCCCCTAGGGGCTGGGCCTCGGTGGGGGAGGTGGCAGGCAGGCGGAGCTTCTCTGGCCCTCCCCAATAGGGATGGGGGAAGGGAGGAGAGGTCCGGAGGGTCAGTCCCTCAAACCTTAAAGAGCTATAAAAATGTAAATTATTCATTATTAGTAGTAATAATGACGGTGGCGGCAGTCCGGACCCGGATGGCACAGGACAGGACACCAGGGCAGGGTGGGAGGTAGGAGATGGCCAGACCCAAGAGGCGCTGAACCTGCTTCCCCGAAACCAGCCTGACCTCTCCCTGATCCCGAACCACGGGATCCGCACCTACACAATCTGTCATTCGGCGTCAGCCGCCAAACCTCCTCCCGACCCCAAAGCGGAAACCCAGGCTTGGGTTCTAGGGAGATTCTGGAGGGATCGGGGAGCGGTGACACGAGAGATCAACAAATGTGGCCACCCGAGAAGGCAAGGACCCTCCTTGGCTCCACTCCGTTCCCCCCTTCCCTCCACGCCCGATCCCCCAGGTCAATCCTGAAGAGTCCCAGGTTTTAAAGCCCAGAGCACAGCAGGGGATTCCCAGATCGTGAGGGAGGGAGAAGGAGGGGGGGTATTGGAAGGAGGGGTCTTGTTGGGCTCTAGGGCTTATGACGGGAAAAACCCCGCCCCTGCCGGTCTTCCTGAGTTTCAGGAAGGGAAACCGAGTCCGGGCTAGACTACGGCCCTTTCCATAGCCCATTCTACCCTCTCAAGTCTTCTAGCCCTAAGAACCCAGAGCTGATCACCCCGCATCCCTGCCGGTCCTCCCTAAGAGGCGAGAGGGGGGGAGGGGGCGGTTACCTCTCTTTCTCGAGTTCATGATGGGTGGGGGGCGGCTCTCATACACCACACCTCGGCCCGGCCCGGTGGAGCGGACCTGCTCGGGCCTAATTAGCCCCCGGTGCCTGGTCCCGCCTGGCTGGGCTCTGCTCGGGCTCCGGCAGCAGCTGGGGCTCAGGCTCAGGCTCCGGCTCCAGCTCCTCCCCTCAGCCTTAGCCCGGTCCCCCCGCCCAGTTCCTGCTGTTTAGCTCCTGACTCAGAGTCCCTCCGGCAGGCGGAGGGGGACTGGGCGGGACTGGGGTGGGCTCCGAGGACCCCAGTCCTCCTTCACTAGTGACCTGGGGGGGGTGCCCCCCCTTAGGTGGTCGTTTGACTGGGTGAGCCTGCTAATCTAAGAAAAGGAAGTGGCTACACACACACATCCCTGCCGCCAAGGTCTTCCCTAGGTTACCAGGGCCCGGATCAGGGGGAAGCAAGATTGGCCGACCCCTTCTAAGCAACAAACCCGGACTATAGGAGAGATATATTTGTGCCTTTCTATGCTACACACACAGGGGCAGCCTGCCATACTGGACAGCCTTCTGGCCAGGCCTGGGTTCCGGGCCCACCTCAGACCAACTACAAGCTGGGTGACCTCAGGTGAACCTCTCAGGCTCCAGGCAATTTTCTTAAGATCAGCTTGCTGAAGGCTGAATGATTTGACTGGTGGAGGGAGTTTTCTCACTGGGGAGTCTTTACACAGTGAATTAAAAGTTCAGGGAAAAAAAATTGCATATAGATTTAATACTAGAAAATTGTTCCTAAGCTTTGTTAACTTCGCTGAACCTCAGTTTCCTCATCTGTAAATTGAAGGGATTGGGACCTCTCTATTTCTTTCATTGTTTATATTAAGTTGTTACCTGTAGTCCAGGTGGACAGTCACACCTTTCCCAGGCTGAAAATGCCTAGTAAGATCTGGTTGGGAATCCCCAACTCCCAAACCTGGGATGGATCATTTAGTCTGGTTCCAAATAGATAAGGAAACAGAGGTCAAGGGAGATTAAATGAATTGGCCAAACTTTTACAGGTAGTATTCAGATCCTTCAGAGGATGGAGTCTGAACCCAAATCTTTTTGGTGAGGTTCAAACTCTCCCCAGCCTATTTCTTCTTGGGGGAAGTGAGGCTGGAAGGTCCTTTGAGTCAAACACCCTTTTCTATCTGCTTTCCTCTCACCAGGGATATCTCTAGTGGGGGCTTATGATCTGCCTCTTCCTCTTCCCTCTTTGTTATCCAGAGGAAATAAGATTAAAATGAACTGCCAAAGTGGTGTGGAAAGAACAGTGCACAGGAAGTCAGGATTCCCGAGTTCTGTTCTCTGCCCTGACACTGATCATCTGGGTGACTTTGAGCAGGTCACTTCCCTTCCCTATCTAGGCCTCTGTAGTTTTTTATCTGTAAAATGAGAGGGTTGGATAAGATAATATCTAAGGTTCCTTTCAGCCTTAGCTTTCTATGATAAAGAGAAGTCTGGATGGGGGAGGGACCTTGACTTGGTGATTATGGAGTTTGGGGCTTCCAAGCTAATTGATGATTGAATACTTTGGGACTTTAATATTACTGATACATTTTTGGAGTCCCTCTCTCAGCTTCCTCTTAGTCATTGGAGGAGATACTTTCTGAAGCAATCTCAAGAAGGCAACATTTCCTAAAGGGTATACATACCCTCTACACAAAAGAAACTAAGTCACCGGGGACTGAAAACCAAGGCCAGACCCTCAGAAAAAGATGGGGAGGAGGGATGTGACTGGGATGAGAATATGTAGAAAAGCCTGGGCTATTTGCTCAAGTAAAAATCCTAAACTCAGGAAAGGGCAGCCAGTATCAACTTCGATGAACCTCAGTTTCCTCATCTGTAAATTGAAGGGATTGGGATGTCTCTATTTCCTTCTTTATTTGTACTGTCATTACCTGTAGTCCAGGTGGACAGTCACACCTTTCCTAGGCTGAAAATGCCTCATTCAGGTCTAGCTGGGAATCCTAGACTCCCAAACCAACATCAAAAACCTCTATTACGTAGTCCTCTTGGGCTGGGTTGGGCCTGGCTGCTGGGACTATGGGAATGGGGGTTTCAAAGATACCAGCAGAGCTATCAGCAGTTTATGGATTTGTAAGATTGTTCAAGTTACAGTGTTCTTTCCTCCGAACACTGGAAGTAGGTTAGATGAGTATTATTGGTATTACTCCCCCCATAAAGAGGAAGTACCTAACATCCAGAAGGGCCAAGTGATTGGGAAGGCTCACGGGGGACATCCTATGAACTCTCTTCATATACTTCATCTCCTATTACTAAAGCCAACATTTCTAATATAATATAGAATAGTAATGGTGATAGTGGGCAACCTTGTTTCACCCCTGATGTTACTGGAAATACTTCTAATTTATCCCCATTACATATGATACTTTGTCTTCACATACTTCAAGAACAATCCAACAGAAATAGGAATTAGGTCTGGGCTGTTTGGCCCCACAGTGAGCTAAAGTTGGAATGGTAGAAAAAACTATGAAATAATTTAAACCCTGCCTCTGGAGGGAGTGGGGGCCTTCTCACTGAAGAGCTACAAGTTGGATGGTCACGTGTGACAGAGATATTCTTACTTAGGGAGGGGAGGTGGACTATTGATCAGTCAGGGCTCAGCACAGTACCTGGCAGCACGTAGTATGTCCTTGATAAATGTTTGTTGATGTACTGAAGGGTCTACCATGTGCCAGGTACTGAGCTAAGCAGTAAGTAAGAGATGTAAAGGAAAGCAAAGGGCAGTCTCTGATATCAAGGAGCTCACAAGGTTCCTTCCAATTCTGGCAAAATTCTTTGTCCTTGACTATGATCACACAGCTGGTAAGTCTGGGAACTGGGGTATGATCTTTAGTTTCATAGAAGAAGGGAAGGAAATAAGCATTTATATAGTCTACCACCTGCCAAACTGTGCTAACCTAGCCTCACAATATCTCTTTGAGATAGGTGCTATTATCCCCATTTTACAGTTGAGGAAACTGAGGCAATTTGAGGTTTGGTGACTAGTCCACACAGTTAGGAAATGCTTGAAGCCAGATTTGAACTCATCTCATCCTAATTCTATGAACCATCCACTGTGCCAAAGGTTAGCCATTACAGACTGTTAGATTTTGGTAGTGACTTTAGAGACAATCTGGGTGAGTGGAAAGAATCTTCTGTTTCTTACTATCTGTAAGATTAACAACAACATAAACCTTAGCCTCTCTGGTCCTCAGTTTACCCATCTATAAAATGGGGGGAATTGGACTAAATGACCTTTCATGTACCACTCTAATTTAAAAAGCCCAGTTCATATTTACAGAGGACCTGAGATAGGAAGTGATTTGTCCTAACTAGTTGGAGCAAAAATCAGGACTAGAATCCAGGCCTGTCATTGCCATTAACTGACCCAAGTCCCATTTCATGGCCAGATCTTCAAATTCAGGTACTATTTCCATCCAAGCTGTCATTTGGAGCCAAAGCCAAGTTAAGTGTCCGAGTCTGAGGTTGGATGGGGTGGTGAGGAGCCAAGCTGGAGAATTGGGAGACTGAGTTCAAGGGAGGCAGATTAGGGATAAGGACAAAACCTGGGATTTCATGGGTATTGGACATTCCCAGATGAGGAAACAGTAGAATGTTGTTCTTGAAGCAGGAAGACCTGAGTTTAATTGTGGCCTCAGATACTTCCTAGCTGTGTGACCTGAACAACTCTCCCTTCAAATTGTCTCAAATTTCCGTATGCTTAACTGTAAAATGGAGCTAATACTAGCACCTATCTTCCAGGATTCGTGTGAGGATCAAAGAAGATACTAATTGTAAAACATTTAGCACAGTGCCTGGCTCATAGTATATGAATACATGCTGGCTCCCTTCCCTTCAACCAATTTGGATTAGAGATCCCATTTTTCCAGCCTAGTGAGTCTGCAACCTGAGTCACAGAAAGTTGCCTGGAGGCACACAGAATTATTTACTCTGTGTCACCCAGTCATTAAGTATGTGTCAGAGGCTGAATCTGAATTCAGCATAGGATGGTTCAGAGACAGGCTTTCTATATACTCGTTCTTCCCAATGTCACAGGAACCAGATTAAAATATAATTAGGAAATAGGTAACAAAATCACTAAAAATACAATAAGTCACAGGCAATATTACATTTAAAACTAAGGCAATGTGGAGTTGAAGGAATCTGCATGTACACAACAGCAACTTGGTCCTTTTTGACATCACTGCTCTACATCATTCAACCTCTCAGAAGAAAAGTAATCATAGTAAAATAACAGGGACAGCTCATATTTATAAGGGACTAAAAGTGGTTCCTGCTAATATTTTATTTGATCTTCAGGACAATCCCTTCTTTGGGATGTCCATTTAAGGCCCCAATTAAAGAGGAGAAAACTGAGGTCCAGAGAATCAACATAGCTGGTTGGGAAAAGGTGCTGGATTTCTGATCTGGATTTCCTGACTCCCAAGTCCATCATTCTTCCCTTTGCTCTTTCTACCATATCACTTGTAATTCACCTAGGGTGAAAGGCAAAAGAATGAGTGGATGAACCCCAAGTATGTAGGAAGCCCTGAAGCCCACAAGTCGAAAAGCTGCCAGGCTCTGCCTTTAAGTCCCAACTAAAATTCCATCTTGTACAGGAAACCATTTTCAATCCCTCTTAATTCTAGCACCTTCCCTCAGTTAATTATTTCCTATTTAACCTGTATATAGCTTGCTTTGAATAAATTATTTACTATTTAACTTGTATGTAGCTTGTTTTGAATAAATTATTGACTATTTGACCTGCATGCAGCTTGCTTTGAATAAATTATTTCCTGATCAACCTGTATATACCTTGTTTTGAGAAAAAGTGTTTACATATAGTATCCCCCATTAGACTATAAACTCTTTGAAGACAGGTTAGTACATTTTGTTGTGGTTCAGTTCTTTCAACTGTTTCCTAGACCCACCCCATTTGGAATTTTCTTGGCAATTCCTTTTTCAGCTTATTTTTACAGATGTGGAAACTGAGGTTGTTTGCCTCAGGTTAAGTGACTTTCCCAGGATCACACACTAAGTAAGTGTGTGAGGCTAGATCTGAGTTCAGGAAGATGAGTCTTCTTGAATCAGATCTGATTATCCTCTTGGATATCTAGCTGTCCTCAGCACACACACACACACACACACACACACACACACACACACACACACACATATATACATATAGAGCACCAGCCTGAAGTCAGGAAGACCTGAGCTCAAATTTGGTCTCAGACACTTCCTAGCTCTGTGACCCTGGGCAAGTCACTTAACCCCAAATGCCTCAGCAAAAAGCAAAACAAACACACACACACACACATACACACATTTATTTATTTATATCCATACATATGTAACTAAAGCATATTAATACATAATATATATGTATACACACATCTATATCTCTACACCTATACAATCTTTTTTCCCCCTGAGGCAATTGAGGTTAAATGACTTGCCCAGGGTCACACAGCTAGGGAATATTAAGTGTCTGAGACCAGATCCTGACTTCAGGCTTTATATATATATCTAAAGCATATATATATCCTCCTGACTTCAGGGTTTACATATAAATCTAAAGCATATATATATCACCAAATATATAAACATATACACAAATATACATACACACATATATACACACACACATATACACACATACATAAATATATTTTGTTTGTTTTTTCCAATTTTATCTGGGGGCTGAAAGTGTTATTCCACTTCTGACAAACTCCAATTATGTGACTGTTGGCAAACTGCTTCAGTTTCCTAATCTGTAAATGATTGATACCAATACTCCCTACCTGGATTATTGCAATGGCCTCTTAGTTGGTCTCCCTACTGCCTATCTCTTTCCATTCTCCATACAGCTGTCAGTGGTATTCTTAAAGCACAGGTCTGATCACATCATGTCAGTGATGTCCCCTACTAAATACAACAGAGACTCCTGATATCATCTAAGATGAAATCCAAACTAAACCCCTTTACAACTTAGCCCCAACCTCCTTTTCCAGGCTTCATTATACATCACTTTCCTTCACAAGCTCTGTGGTCTAGCCAGACCAATTTTCTTCCCATGAGATTTTGCATCCCCTATCTGCTTTTGCACAGGCTGTTTCTCCTATATCTGGCACCCACTCTGCATCTTAGATCTCCTTCTGCATATAGTTTCCCTCAAAGGTCAACTGCTGATTTCCCCAGCTGCAAATGCCTTTACCCAAATAATTGCCATGTATTTATTTTGTAATATTTAATATTCATTAAACTTTATTTTGTATATCTTCTATATACTTAAATGCAAACATCAACCAGTAGTTCAAGAAGCGTTTAATTAAGTCATTACTGTATGCCAGACACCAAGCTAAGTACTAGAGATATAAAAAAAAAGCAAAAGCAAAAGTGACAGCACCGTGCCTGGCACATCATATCAATTAATAAATGCTGACTGATGGAATTTGAGCTCCTTCGGGGAAGGAACCAATTCATTTTTGTCTTTCTATCCTTAGTACCTAAGACAGTGCCTTGTTCATCATATTAAGCCCCTAATATGTATTAGTTGATTCCATCAAAGGACTTTTATAAGAAAAGTGTTTTGTAAACCTGTAGATGGCTAGGTGGTTCAGCACTAGACTTGGAGCTAGAAAGATCTGAGTTTACATCCATCTTTAGATACTAGTTGTGTGAATGGGCAAAGTCACTTAACCTCTACCTGCCTCAGAAATTTTCTCATCTGTACAATGGAGATAATAAAATTACTTCACAGGATTAATGTGAGGATTTGACTACCCACCTACCTACCTATCTATCTATCCACACATATATTGTACATACACATATACATTTATATACCTACATATATGTGTATATCTACATACATATATATGTAAAGTTCTTTGATATCTCATAGATGTCTTAAGTTCCAAATGTTAAGAATTGAACTTAATATCTCCCCCCACCCCAAATATTTCCCTCTTCCTTAACTTCCTTATTACCTTTGAGGACATCAAGGCTCACAAGCCAGGTATCATCCTCACCCTTCCCCAATATCCAATAGGTAGTTAAGTCCTGTGGTTTCTACTTTCATTCACCCCCTTCACTCTCACTCTGCCATCTTTCTACTTTTCACAATACTCCTTGAACCAGTGATACTGGTCTCCCTACAGTACCTCACACTGGATACTCCATCTCTCACCTCTGGACATTTTCACCCAAGCTTGGGGTAACACTCTCCTTTCTCATTTCAACCTACTGGCTTCTTTTAAGCCCCAACTAAAATTCTATCTTCTTTAAGAACTTTGTCCGTCTTCCCTTTAAAACCATCCTGTAAAAAATTTATCCTGTGAAAACTTGTTTGGAAAAAAAAAAAGGGGGGGGGAGTTATAATGTGAGCTCCTTGAGAGCAGAAAGTCCCCACCCCCTTTGAATTTTCAGCAATTAGTATACATAGTGCTTGGCTCAAGCATAATGCCCCATATAAAAGCTAGCTATTATTATTATTATGGTGGCTGTTATTGTTCTTACAAAGCCCATATTTTTACACTTGGCAGAGAAAGCTGCCAACTGGCATATTTAAAAGTGCATTAATCTTTTATCTAGACCACCTGGATTCCAGCCTCAGTCATACCCCTGACCTCTCAGCCTTTCTCAGAGTGAGGGTTTTGTCAGTTTTTCTGATTTATAAATTTCAATTAACGTAACCTATTTATAAGAGTAGGCACAATAGATCTTATAAGATATGATTTTTAAAAAATCTGAATGATGATTTCATTGGTTTAATAGGGAGCTCTCAGTGGGGAAATTCCCGGTTTTAAAGTAGATCCGCAGGAAATTATTATGCAACTTAAATTTTATGGAGTTGCCTGGGAGCTATAAGAAATCAAATGATTAGCCCGGGGTCACTCAGGTTATGAGAGTCAAAGAAGTCGAACCCCGACGTTCCTTAACGAGACCAGACTTTCATCTTTTTTTCCCTTTCTTTTTCCTTCCTTAACATGATTAAAAAAAAAAAGTTTGCTATTCTTATTAAGAGTAGTCGGGGCAAGAATACCTCTCCGTGGGCACAAGCAGGGAGTAACAGCCCAAACTCCCGGGTCCCGTTCGAAGCTCATCCCCAGCTTTCTTCTTAGGAGCCTTTTGGGACGCCCCCGTTCCCACTACTTTTTTGCCTCGGTGTTGGGGAAGTGACAGCGTCAGGAACCCAAGCCCGAGGGCCTCCCTCCCTTGGCTTCTCATGCTGGCAAGAGGCCCAGGTTGCGGCCACCGCACGCGCTGAGCCAGAAGCCCTGCCACCTGCCATCCGTCCCCTGAGCTGGGACGGAGCGCCAGCTGGCACGGCCGCCCGTCCACGCCCGCAACCCCCAATCCCTTCTCCAGAGAGCCCCCAGCCTCAAGGCGGGTCTGAAATAGGCCCCTCCCTGGGAGGGGCGGGGGACAGGATGTAAACAGTGGCCCGGAGGACACAGGGTGGGTGGGTGAAAGGGGGTGCGAGGCGACACAGCATAACTACCTCGAGGGAGTCGGGGTGGCTCCTAGACCAGGTCGGCCAAACCCCAGGGTGGGGCCCCGGGATCTTCCCGAGTTAAACCTCCTCCCCTCTCTCCAGGACCTCGCCAACCCCTTTGTCCCGGAGCCCCGCCTCCCTTTGCCCCCTCCTCCCTCATTCCCCAAGACGACCGTCCCAAACCCTGCAGCTGACGCACAGCTCGAGTTGGCGCCTCCGGCTCCTCCTCAGCACCCCCCCCTTCCCTTCAAGAAGGGCGCTCAGGCTGGGGGTCTGCCAGATTCGGGGTGGAGAGCTTCCTCACTTCCTTCTCCTCCCTGTCCAAGGAGGTGCCGTCCCCCTAGGTGGTCAGGGATGACTCAGGAGAGGCCTGAGGTCCGGAACAGGGACGGGCTCGAGAGCTAATTTCCCACCAGACCAGCAGCACCCTTAACCTTAACAAACAGAACCAGAGTTCTCTTAAATTGCCTTGGAGTTTTGGCACGAGTGGGGTGGGGTACAGGGAGAGGAGGCAGGATGAGGCGGCTCTGCTCTCACCATATAGATCTCGGTTTGGATTTTTTTTTTTTTTTTTTTTTGACCTGCCACCCTTCTCCAGCCATCACCGCATGCACCCGGTTAGTTGCACATCCCGGTCAGGCCCCGCCCTCCCAAAGGTCAGCTGGTCACATTCCCAAGGCTGTAGGCTCACAGAGTACTTGGGGGCGGAGGCAGAGGGACCCTGTGGCTCACCCCATTAGGGGGCAGGGAAGGCATGTGGGAGGGATCTTGTCTCCCCTCCTCAGGGGCCGGGCTTGACGGACTATATGAGCCCCCCCCCCAAGCCTGCTAGGAGGGGTGCCTGCAAAGAAATGACTCAGCCAGAGACCCCTCCTGTCTTCCGTCAGCTTTTCCATATGGTCAGAGAGAGCCACCTCTCCCAGGGCTGGGTTTGGGTGCTGGAGCCTGGGGATTGGGCGCAAACACCAAGTGTAATGACCTCATTGAGCCCAAAGAGTTTTGTAGGCTGCTTCCCTCCTCAGCAGCAGCTTTAGTTCCTTTTAAGTCTTTTAGCCCCAGACCTGTTAACCTGAGGTATAGCCCAGTTCCCTATTCCCCTCTACCGGGAGCAGAGGTACTGAACAGATGGATAGACTCCCATAGGAGCAGTGTGGGGGCTGGGGCCAAGAAAATAGAAGGGGAAGGTTTCCTAAATGTAATCTCCGACTCTGGCTCCTATCTGATCTAGCAGAGAGGTTCACACTAATAGTACTGGCCCTTCCTCCAACCCCAAGGTTCAAGGGAAGGAGCTCTGCTACTTTCTGAAGTTAAAAACAACATTAAGACAAATAAGCAACAAAAAACTACCGGACTCAGTGGGAGCTATTCTCTCAAGAAGTGAGACTGCAATAGAGGACTGACTGGTGACATTCCAAGTCAAGGTTGTCCTTGATCAGGCTCCCCTCTCCCTAAACTTTAAAACCACATCTGTTTTGTTCTCAGCCCAGAATGAAGTAACTACACAGACCTGAACTGAAGGCACTGGGTCCTGCTGAATGACACAATCACCAAAATATAAATTCACACAGACACATGAGAAGGAGTAAGGAGGAAGGGAGTCTTTTCCTACAGGTATCAAAGCAACCCTATGAAATCCTCTGGCTAATGCAGACCCGATGGCTGGGAGTGGGGTGGGGGTCAGGAGAGTGAGCAAAAACAGGATGGAGGATTTTAGAGGAATGTCTAACTCTTCCCCCAAGTCTTAGCCCCCGCTAAGGACCTCCAGCTTAGATTACTGGTTCCGCTTTGACCTCCTAGACTAGGCTCCCTCAATTTGCTTAAAACAGACAAGTAATCAGGAAATGTCCCTAAGACCCCAAACTCTCTACTCTCATTCCAAGTGTCCTTCCCCAGAGAACACTAACTAAAATAGAGTAGGGAGATATAAAAGTGGGTGCCTTCCTCAGTCCCCTCTTCTTGCTTTTAACAGAATCTACTTATCCCCCCCCAAAAATCAATAATCTCTACCTTCCCTCTATCTTTCTCCATCAAGCCCCTTTCTGGTCTTTGCTTTCTTTAGTTCCTTCTTCTGCCTCTTCCCTTCCCAAATTGCTTCCTGTGGCTCAGCCTTCCCAACCCCCTGTCTTTGCTTCCCCCATTCCTTTCTATCTCCTTCCCTCCCCCCAATCTCCAGGTCTTTGCCTCCCACACGCCTAGAAGCAGCTGCTTCTACAAGCGGCAGTGGGTGGGGGCGGCTGCGGAGTCAGAGTGGGGGCTACCAGCCCTAGAAGCCACTCACCAAGGCAGAGCCTTTGTAGGGCTCAGGGCCCCCCCTCACCCTAGGATAGGGTGTAAAGACCGAGCCCAGCGAACAAGCGGCTGACCTGAGATCTGGGGCATTTGAAAACAAGTCCTCCACCTCCATTCCCGCTGCGCTGCCGGCCTGGCTGGGCCAGGGAGTTGGGCTTATAGTTGAGGTTGGGGAGAAGGATCGGGCCCTAAGGCTCTGGGTTTTGGGGGGAGTCAGGGGAATCCCGTTAGTCGCTTAGCCCGGGTGCCCATAAGCGCCAAGGGGAAAGATTCCGGGGTGCCCGAGGCCCAGGCAGCCGGCCTAGGGTGGGGTGGGGAAGGCTGCAGAGGTCCCAGGCTCGCCTGCACAGATTTCTTAGGCGCTGAGACTGAAGGCTGCTGATGGCGGAGATCGCAGGCCCTGGAGCTGGAGACCCCGGTGGCAGGGCCCGAGTCGGACAGGGGAATGAGGGGAGGAGGAAGGATAGACAGGCGGGTTTGGGGGACAGATAACACCGCCTGGTCCCACGTTAACTCTTGCGGCGCTGGGGGAGGAGGCGGAGGCGGGACCTGCTGGACCGGCCGGACTCGAGCCCCCCCTCCCCCTTCTTAGGCCCGGTTAGTATCATTGCACAACGCCCCGCAACCCTCCATTTAGACTCCGCTCCGGGTAGGGCCCGAGGCGTCCCCACTCACATGGCTCCGCCGCTCTGGGCTGCGCTGGGCCCGGCCGGCCCCGCAGCTCCGATCTGCCCGCCTGGCCCGGGCCTCCTTCTCTGCCGCCGTCGCTACTGCTGAAGCCGGCGCCGGCCCCTCCCTCTTCCCCCTTCAACCTCCCCCTCCCAGTTTCCCCCTCCCTCTATTCTCCGCTCCTCCCCCGCCCCTTCTCGGCCCGGCCTCGCGGCACCGCCCCCCAGTCCTGTTCCTCAGCTCACACTGCTCCCCCCTACCCCAATCCTGGGTAATAGGAGGAGCGGACCCTCATCCCCACCTCCCCCTCCCACTCTCCCAATTCCGACTAATAGGAGGAGCGGAAGCCCTCGGACTCCCCCTCCCCCCTCAATCCACCCATTCCCGGGTCAGGGACAGTGGCCTAATAATCCTCACTTGGGGTCTGGCGGGTCTGAACCCCAGATTAGTGGAAGGTTAGCCCTCTCCTACTCTCTGAAATCTGGGAAAGGAGGAGAATCCCCCTTCCCCAAGGCATTGATATTTATGGGAGACTTCCCAATAGGGGGTGGTGTTTGCAAGATCGACCAGCTGTGTACCCGAGACATCCTGATGCCCCTAGGTTTATCCAAACAACCAATTCCTCCGGGGTCTTCTAGGGGTGCAGGCTTTTATTTTTTTATTTATTTTATTTATTTTTCCCTAAGCTGATCCCAGCTGGCTTTGCGGACTTGGTGGAACTCTGCCTACCTTGGATTCCCGAGAATGAGGGAACAGGGAGGATTCTCCTGAGGACTCAGCCTGACAGTAGGGTGGGGCTGACTCACGACTCAGGGATTTAGCCACTTCTTGGGGAGACCATCTAGTGAAGAGAGCTGGACTCTGCCACTTACTGTCTGGAGAAACTTGAACAAATAACTTCCCTGGGCCTCAGTTGCCTCATTTGTAAAATGAAAAGTTTGGAGTAGTTGACTCATGTGGACCTTTCAAATTCAAAATCTGTGTTCCTGAATTCTGCCATACATATTGGGGTGGGGGGAGGGAAGGGGGATAGGGAGGTGACTTGCTCCCAATCCTTGACTCAGCCATCTATCTGTTGTCTTAAGGCTGTTCTTTTCTTCATCTCTGTCCCACGTAGTCTGGAACTT
>JAJPUD010024275.1:0-18929 GCA_023553655.1 Myrmecobius fasciatus | reverse complement strand
TTTTTTTTAATAATAAGCCCAATTCATTGATCTTTTCTTTCTCTATTGTATGCAAGTAAGCATCTAGAGATATAAAATTATCCCTTATAACCGCTTTAGCCGTATCCCCCAAATTTGGGTATGTTGTCTCCTTATTGTCATTCTCCTGGATGAAATTATTGATTGTGTCTATGATTTGCTCTTTCACCCATTCATTCTTCAGGATTAGATTATTTAATTTCCAATTACCTTTTGGTTTATTTTCTCCTGGCCTTATATTGCATGTGATTTTTATTGCATCATGATCTGAAAAGGATGCACTTACTATTTCTGCCTTTCTGCATTTGATTTTAAGGTTTTTATGTCCTAAGACATGGTCAATTTTTGTATAGGTTCCATGGACTGCTGAGAAAAAAGTAAACTCCCTTCTGTCTCCATTCAACTTTCTCCATAGATCTATCATACCTAACTTTTCTAACAATTGGTTTATCTCCCTAGTTTCTTTCTTGTTTATTTTGTAGTTTGATTTATCTAATTCTGAGAGAGCAAGGTTGAGATCCCCCACTAGTATCATTTGGCTGTCTATTTCTTCTTGCATCTCTCTTAATTTCTCCCCTAGGAATTTGTGTGCTATTGCACTTGGTACATATATATATTTAGTATAGATATTGCTACATTATCTATGGTACTCTTTAATAAAATATAGTTTCCTTCCTGATCTCTTTTGATTAGATCTATCTTGGCTTTTACTTGATCTGAGATAAGGATTGCTACCCCTGCTTTTTTTTGTTCACCTGAAGCATAATAGGTCCTGCTCCAGCCTTTTACCTTCATCCTATATGTGTCACTATGTTTTAGATGTGTTTCTTGTAGACAACATATTGTGGGATTCTGGTTTTTAATCCAGTCTGATATCCGCTTCTGCTTTATGGGAGAGTTCATCCCATTCACATTGACAGTTAGAATAGCTCAATCTTTATTTCCTGCCATCTTATTTACCCGTTATGTTTTCCCCTTTCCTTTCCCCTTTCTCCCTTCCCCCCTCCTCAGCACTTTGCTTTTGATGACCCCCTCCCCCAAACAATACTCCACCCTTTAGATCCCCTCCCCCTGTTTTTACTCCTTTCCCCTGATTCTTCTATTTTCCCTTCTATTATTTTTTCCCTTACTTTTCCTCCTTTCCTTCCCACTTCCCTCTAGCAACAGACAAGTTTCTATGTGAAATCAAATGTGTGATATACACTTTTAGAGCCCAACCTGATGAGAATAAGATTTACACAGTGCTCATCTCCCTCCCCTCTTTCTCTCAATTATATTAGGTTTTCTTTGCCTCTTCAAGTGATTTTGCCTTGTTTTTACCTCCTTTTTTTTTAAGATCTTATTTTACCACTTTTTCTCTTTTCCCCAGTATGACAACCTTTTCTCCTTTAGTTCTCTTTTTCATATTATGAAAGTAATATCTACTTAATTATACTTAATTAAGTATCCCCCTAGTAAAAATAAAGTTCTCAAGAGTCCTTTCCTTTTTACCTTTTTATGCATCTCTTGAGTTCTGTGTTTGGGTGTCGAATTTTTTGTTCAGATCCGGTCTTTTCATTAGAAATAGGTGAAATTCACCTATATCATTGAAAGACCATCTTCTTCCCTGAAGGATAATGCTCATTCTAGCTGGATAGGTTATTCTTGGGTGTAATCCAAGTTCCTTTACCCTTCGGAATATCTGGTTCCAGGCCCTTTGATCCTTCAGTGTGGAGGCTGACAGATCCTGTGTGATTCTAATTATTTATCCTTGGTATTTGAATTGTTTCTTTCTAGCTGCTAGCAGAATCTGTTCCTTGGTGCTATAGTCCTGAAATTTAGCCACGATATTCCTTGGGGTTTTAATTTTGGGGTCTCTTTCAGGAGGTGATCGGTGAATTCTTTCAATGGTGATTTTGCCCTTTGATTCTACAATCTCAGGGCAGTTTTCTTTCAGGATTTCCTGGAAGATAGTGTTTAGATTCTTTTTTTCATCATGGCTTTCAGGAATTCCAATAATCCTTAGATTGTCTCTCCTAGATCTATTTTCCAAGTCAGTTGTTTTTCCTAGGAGATATTTCATATTTTCTTCTAATTTTTCATTTTTTTGTTTTTGTTTGACTGATTCTTGAAGTCTTATTGAGTCATTCATTTGCATTTGTTCAATTCTTATTTTTAAAGTGTTGTTTTCTTCAGTTACCTTTTTAATCTCCTTTTGTAACTGGCCAATTTGTTCATTGCACTCTTTTTCCACTTCACTAATTTTATTTTTCAATAAATTGGTGTCTTTTTCCTATCTCTTTTGCAGGGCATCATATCCTTCTTGCACTGATTTCAGTTTATTTTCCCATTTATCCTCCAGCTCTCTTTTGAGGTTCTTTATGCAATCTTCCAGAAAGGCCTTTTGAAAAGGGCATCAGTGATGGTCCTTGCTGATTTTCTCTGGATTTTTGTCTAAAGGAACCTCTGGATCTGAGTTGATCATCTCTTCTTTTTCTTTATAAAAGCTGTCTATGGTGAGAGCTCTCTTTTGCTTCTTTATCATTTTTTTTTAGACAGCGTGGATATCTCTTTAAGGTAGGGGAAAAAAACGGCGGCTGCAAAAAGCTTTGCCCTGGGGCACTTCATGGAGTTGACTTAAGGTGCTGGGCCAGTGGGGGCTAGGACTAAGTCTTAATTACTCCTTAAACAAGGCAAGTGTGCCAGAACACCTTCCCCCAATCAGGGCAGAGTGTCCCGAATGCCTCAGATTAATTCTAGGTGTTTGGAATTTGGAGTTTGGAATTTGGAATTTCTGCCACGATGAGCTGAGCTGAGTCCCATCCTCACTTCCAGCCTACGCAGGGGTCGTCTATTTATCTCTGTGTCCGAGTCCGACTAACCTGATATGAAGTTATCCGGAGAGCGGTGTCCAAATATTCTAATTTTTAATGTCTTATTTTCTTCAGTTACTGTTTTTAGTTCCTTTTGCAACTGACCAATTACATTTTTTTGTTCATTGCATTCTTTTTCCATTTTTTCCATTTTATTTTGCAGTGATCTCATTTCGTTTCCCCATGTTTCTTCTAACTCTCTTTTAAGATTCTTTATGCAATCTTCAAAGAAAGTCTTGTGGCATGGAGTCCAGTTTATGTCTCTCTTTGGGGCTTTTTCTGGAGTTGCTTTACCTTTAGGAACCTCAGGATTGAGGTCTGTTCTTCTCACTCTCCATAAAAGCTGTCTATGGTGAGAGCTCTTTTTGTTTTTTTATTCATTTTTTTTTAAAGGTGTGAGGTCTGTTCAAGGCAAAGGAGGGACATCTGCTTTAATTTGCCCTGGGACAGCTCTGCTGATGAAGTTATTTCAGGAGCTGGGCAGTTCTGCTGATTGAATTATTTCAGGTGCTGATCAGTTCTGCTGATTGATTGATTGCTTTAGGGTGCTGTGTAATGGCAGCTAGGTCTGAGGCTTGTCAGGGGTTCAGTGATTCACAATCTACTCTTCCCAAAGGCAGATTTTCCAAACCACCTGCTTATAATCAGGACAGATTGGCCCAAGAGGCCCACAGAAGACTCCCAGGTGTGTGAAAAGCACAAAGCTCTAACTCCTGCTCCAACTCCTATTCCAGCTCCTTGCCCCCGTCTCCCTTTGCTGCAGTCTGAGTTCAGCAGACCACCTCCCTGCCCAATTAAAACAGACCTGTTTTGAAGTTCTTCCAGAGTATCTTCTTCTAGAAATGTGTTGTCCTCCAGATATTGTGGATTTTTTTTACTTCAAAAACATTCTAAAGGCTTCATATGTTGTTGTTTGAGGGAAGGTTAGAGGAGGGTACAGAGACTCCTGTCTGATCTCTGCCATCTTCAGGGCAAGGCTTTGTAGCTTATTTTATTTTTTAAAAGTATTTTCCCCCCAGGTTTCAGTCCTCAAAAGTCCTCTAGATAAATATACATTTTTTTCAAAGTTCCTAATTATCCAGTGTTTTTTCATTTATAATCATATGAATATGAAACAGCATATCAACATACTTTGGAAAAATGATCTTTGATATTCCTTTAGCCTGACAGTTCTTTTAAGGAAAATGGACAGGACAAGCAAACAGATATTCATGTTTCTGAGTACCCCTCACTGAACTTAATAGCCTCATGCCCAGACCCATTTTCATTTCCAGGGTCTCCATTTCTTAAATAAAAAGGGAAATACATAATTCATAGAAGCAGAAGCAGCATATAGTTAATAAAGAACTGGTTATGACTTTAGATGAACTGGATTTCTATTTTACCTCCAGCACATATTAGGTAGGAAACTGTGGACAAAAAAATCATAGAATCTCCCTAAATATCAACCTCTTCATCAATAAGATGGAATTATATTAACTGTAGCACTTGCTTCCAAGGGATCAATGAGATGATGATTTTGAAGTACTTTCCACATTTTGAAGGCTGTTTTCAGTGGTTAGAGCACTGAGACCTACAGTCAGGAAGACTTGAGTTGAAATCCAGCTTCAGACACTTTTTATCTGTATGACCCTGGCCAAGTCACTTAATTTCTGTTTATCTTAATTCACTGGAGAAGAAAATGGTAAACCATTTCAGTACCTTTGATAAGAAAATCCAATTGATAACAGTGGTATATTATGGTCCACAGAGTCACAAAGAGTTGAGCATGATTGAACAACTGAACAACATTAGTGAATGCAGATTTCAGTGATGAGAATGAAACTATTTATTTATAAATTGAAATCTTCATATTTTCCCTAGAGGAGCCTAGAGATATGGAGGAAGGTGTGGATAGAAACAGGTATTTGAAAATCCTGCAGTAAAATCCTAGTTCAATACCTAATACTTGCATGGATTTGACTTTGAGTCTTTTTAGGGATCTTCTAACAAAACATACACTATGCCTTTTCCTAACTATATTTCAAGTGGAAATATTTCAAATGTGCACACAATTATGTTTGTTATTTTAAAACCAGCTGAGCTAATTTCAGAGAGTTGGTTGGCCACCAGGTAATAAAAAGTGTAACCAATAGCAACTCACACACACACACACACACACACACACACAAACCCATCTATTATCATGTGAAATGAAATTGCAGTTTGTTAGGTGACACATCAAGCAGTGGATAGAGCTCTAGTTGTGAAGCCAGGAAGAATTGAGTTCAGATGTAACTTTAGACCTTTACTTGCTATGTACCTTGGACAACTCACTTAATCTATATTTGCCTCAGTTTCCTCACCTGTAAAATTGAGTTAGTAATGGCCCCTACCTGAAAAGGTTGTTGTGAGGATCAAGTAAAATAATAATTTTAAAACTCTTATCACAGTGCCTGGAAAACAGCAAGTGCTATAGAAATGGTATTGTTGTTTTTGTTGTCATTAATGAAAGCATTACTGCAAATGAAATTGTGACTTTCTTGAGAATTTTAAAAGTTTATCGTGGCTTTAACAATAATGAACAAGCAAGCATTTCAAAATTCAAACAACAAACAAAAAAAAAATCATTGGAAAATGTAAACTTTCCAGAATGATAATAACACATGACATTTCTATAGGCTTTATACAAACATTATGTTCTTTTATCCCTAGGAGGTGGATGGCATTATTATCTCCCTTTGATAGGTAAGAAAGAGGTAGAATGAGATTTGTTACTTAACCAGAATCACATAGCTAGTAAGATTAAAAACTGAGGCTAGGTTTGAATTCAAGTCTTCCTCACCATAGGACTAAGGTCTATCTATTATGCTACCAAGCTACTTGTTAAACATGAAAATAGCAAAACTAAAGGAACCATCTTTCTTGTTTATGTCATCTATTTCTCCTCTCTGCCCCCTATGTATTTTTAATACATAGTGTTATTATATCATAATTATTTCTGGAAATAACTACAATTCCTCAGCTTATAAAGAGTAAAACAATTATACCGGAACAACTGATCCAGGTGCTTCATTTAAAAATGTATGCATCATGCTGTCCTGTAATGCCCTATCTCTCTTCCAAGAGAATGACATATATTAAAATTAGATTTTATTAATAATAACTAATAATAACAGTCATAAGGAGAATTATAATTTGCAATATTTATTTTCTGTTTTTTATGTAATGTCTTTTTTATTTTATACAACTACTAAAGGGATTTATGATAATAAAATTCAACACCTGAATTAAATGTAAATTCAAGATCACTTAATTTTATTTAATGTAAAATTTTAAACAGATCATTAAACAGAAGCTAGCTCATAGTGATTGAATGTTACCTTTGTTGTTACCCCATACTAGCTAGCTTGATAGTTTTCCGCATTTTGCTTCATGGTCTGCGACTGTAGTTTAGATTGCCTTATTTATTGCTCTCATCAGAATGGTATTAGACCTTCTGATTCATAAATGGATGCCCACAAGCTTTATCTTGTAATACACAGAGAACATGTCCTATTACTGCAGAACAGCTGAGCTTTATTCCCGAAATGACTTTCAGAATAATAATAATCATTTAAACATTGGTTGCAAAAAATGTACTTCATTTTCACAGTAATTTTCATCTCTAAATACATTTAATAATTAAAATGGCTATCTGCAGTTCCATAGAAATTAGTTTCAGTTTTAAAAATCTGTCAGTCTAAAAATTCTGCTCTGTATGAAAAGGTCTTTTTTAAGCTGATACTTGGGTCTTCCAAATAAATCATTATTTATATTATTACGTATAAGAAATGAGATTGTCATTTCTATAAAATCTTATAATTAGATAGCTTAATCTTTTGTCCCCATTTCTTATGACTTTAGTATTCATTTTAGGAATTAAGAATTTATTATACCTGAGTAAAAATAGCTTACTAGAAAGCATATCATGCATTTATGCTCACATAGAGAATTTAACAATTGGCTCTCTCAAGCTCATTCAAGCTAGCTCCAGCACACTGCAGTGTATATGAGGTATTACTGAAGTTTTTGTTTCAAAAACAGTATTACCATATAATAAATGATAGTTGTTCAATGAACAATATAAAAACAAAGGATTTAAGTATTAAGAAGAATAAGAGATCACAGTGAGATCACCAGGTGAGATGAGAATGATGACTTAAGAAAGGAAGTAGATCCTCTAAAAAAATTTAGGATTTAGTTAGGATGAGAAGGAGTAAAGGACATATCAGTTGGGAAAAAAGGCATGAGAAAACCCAAATAGAATTTCACATATATAATGACAGAGTAGAAAGTGACAACATGGGAATACTAAACAAGTTAAAGTACACAGAATTGGTTTTAGGAGGGATAGCTAGATTACTGGGTGTGAGGCCAGATAGGAGGCTATTTCAAAAGCCTACTGGATAATATATGCTAAAGATGTTGGCAGAGGAAATAAAAATAAGGAATACATATACAAAAATCATGAAGGGAATAACTTTTCCTTAATGATTGCATGCTTTAAAATCATATATATTTATATAAATATATATGTGTGTGTATACATATATACATATGTGTATATGTATATATATGTATATATACATACACATATGTATGTTGATACTGGCTTTTAGTGTCAATTAATTTATATATGAATCATCCAATGGATCCCTCAATCTCTATTTTTTTTCCTAAGAAAGTAACCACTATTACTATGTTTTTTCAAAGTACATCTCAGGAACCCCAAGTAAAACAATTCATCTAGAGGATATACAATTTAAAATAGAACTATTTGGTGAAGTAACATAGTAATAAAAGTCACAACAGAATATTCCTACCATCAATCCTAATGTAATTTCCCCACAAAATACATACTCTCAGTAGGAAGAATGGATCCACATGCCGATGACACATGAGGCAAATCCACTTGAGAACATATGTATTCAAAGCATATGAATCAAAGGACTATTCATACTGACAACAATGACTACTGAGGTTTTTTGAAGATATCATCAGGCTAGGTCGGCTTTCTTTGGGGCATTACTTTTTGCTGCACCTGTTTGTCTATTGCTCTCCACTTCTCACATCATATCTCCTCCAACTGACCTATAATTATGTAACTATCATCAGAATATCATCATATTTTACTTAGACATTATGATCATCAAGCATCTTTGCATGGGAAGGCTGTGATTTTTCAAAAAGATTTCCACTTATTATCCTGTGACTTTGCTATTTTATTCAATTGAGGAGCTATCAATGCTAACCTGATAATCTGCTCTCCTTAACTGGGAGGTGCTATTGTTAAAAAGCTCCTCACTGGGAGAAAATATAACTCTTTTTAGCCATTTTTCATTGTCATAATAATAAATTTGCCCCTTCAGTAATGATATTTAAAGAAGGAAATAGTTGACCAGACTAAGATAAGTTCTATTCTTTGAATTCTTATTGACTATTCTACTGTTTACTGCCTTCTTTCTGTCTCAGTTCTATTCTTATCTGATTTATGGTTTCAAACTCATAGTGGGGGAGGATTTCAGAAAATGGTAGAATAGGTTGATAAATTTCAAGCTCTCCAGATTTCTCCCACAAAGAGAACTAATTTGCACTTTAAGGCAAACATAGACTGGTGAAAAATCATTAAGATTTGGGGCAGAACAGGGGTCCTCCAGATGCAACAGAAGAAGATCTGAAGAAAGACACAGATTGAGAATTTAGCCGTGTGAAATGCAAATACCTTTGGGCTAGCTACATAGAAACACCAAGTAGGGAGCCCTGGGACTAGCAGGCTGTGGCTGGAGTTTCCTCTGGAATCACAGAAACTTTTACCTCCCAGAATGTTTGTAGAGTCAAGGTCTTAGAAGGACTGAGTGAACCCCGTTTTGTAATCCTCAGGGAGAAACTGAGGCAGTATCACACATGGAAATTAGGTAATGCTTTATTGATGTTAATTGAGAGTTCAGAATCCATAGCTATGGATCAGGACTGGTGGGACTCTTGTTTCAAAGCACGAAGTCCACCCCGGAGACCAACACAGCCACAGCCATGTTAGCCAACTGAATACAAAGTACTCAGTAGCCATGTTAGCTGACTGAATACAAAGTACACAGCAGCTCCATCAAAGAACCTCAAACATTATATAGGGTCCTATAGCTCAGGGAGACAAAGAACTCATGGGACTAGATGAGCACATCTGGTGTCCCAGGAAACCATAAATTCAGTTCTGACAGGTTAGGGAGTAAGGAGCCTTGCCAAAGCAGACTACTTCGTCTAGGTCACAGATAAGAGGGATTTCGAGCCTGGCCATCTGGAGATTTCATGATTACTTTGGAATGTGAGTCCAATTATTTCTGAAGGTCAGTAAGTGGGGATTGCTATTCTGGGACAGAGCAATTAAGGGAGACTGAAACAGGAATTAAGGGAGACTGATACTGCACCTGAGGGAAACTGAGACAGTAACTGAGGGAGACTGAGACAGTAACTGAGGGAGACTGAGACAGTAACTGAGGGAAACTGAGACAGTAACTGAGGGAGACTGAGACAGTAACTGAGGGAAACTGAGACAGGCACAACAGGTTGAGTGGGAATGCCAGACCCAGCTGTACTGCTGAATTAGCCCTGGGCAAGAAGGAACCAGTTCCAATGAGTACAAAGGCAGTGGGGCAGAGAAGCAGCTAACTGAAGGTACTTTCTGGAGGGGAGAGAACTTGGTTTAGGGTTTAGGGTCTGAGGGAAGAGATGAGGTGAAGCCAGAAGCACCACTCCCCACCCTAGGATTAGAGGTGCTTACAACTAATACCTATTATTTAAAAAAATAAACTCGTAAAGAAAAAAAGAACCCCACCATAGAAACATACTATGGGAACAGATAAGTCCTGGGTTCATTTTTAGAGAAGGACATTGAAGAAAAAAAGCTTATATGCCCCAAAATAATGTGAAATGGCTCCCTGCCCAGAGACAATTTATAGAAGAACTCAAAAAAGAATTTAAAAATTAAATGAGAGACATTGGGGAAAAACTAAAAACTAATTAACTAAATAAAACCATCCAAGAAAAACAAGACTATGAAAAAAATTAACTAATTAGAAAAGGGCACAGAATCTCAAAGACAAAAATAACTCTGAAAATTAGAATTGGGCAAGGGAAAGTCAGTGAAGCTATGAGAGACCAAGAAATAACAAAACAAAACATAAAGAGTGAAAAAAATAGAACAGAAGGTGAAATATCTTACAAGAAAAACAACAGATCTGAAGAACTGATCAAGATGAGAAAATATAAGAATAATTGGACTATCTGAAAATTTTGACCAAAAAAACTACCTTGACACAATATTGCAAGAAATAATCCAAGAAAATTTTCATAGAGTGATAGAACATGAAAGGAAAGTAGAAACAGAAAAAAATCCACCAATCACCACCTCAATGAGATCCTTTGTAGAAAACACAGAAACATTACTGCCAAATTTTGATATCCCCAGATCAAAGAGAAAATTTTGTAAAAAAGAAGAAAAAAAAATTCAAATGCATTGGAGCTACAATTAGAAATATATATGACTTATTAGCAGCCACAATAAAAGACCACAGCTCCTGGAATCATATCTACTGATAATCAAAAGAACTAGCCCTGTGGCCAAAAATATATCCAGCAAAATTATCTTTAATATTGAACAAGAAAAAAATGGCCATTCAACAAACTTGCAGATCTTCAGGATTTTCTATCAACCAAACATAAACTTAACAGAAAATTTAACATATAAAAGCCAATATCAAAAAGCAATTTCAAGGTACTCAATGTGGACAAATTGTTTTTATTTTTTACATAGGAAATGCATGGCATATATTTAAGATTGACATCAACAATAAATCAGCTCAAAAGAAAGAGTGGAAGGAAGAATAGGCACAGCGACATTAGAGAGGAATAGAGAGATTGTAGTTCTCAGAACCTACTCATATGGAGAATGGTCAAACAGACAACTATATGCATATAAATCAAGAAGGGCATAGTACTCTCCAAAATCTCTTAAGAAATAAGAGGGAAAGAATGGGTGGATGGGGAAGCAAAGGGTGAGATAAGAAGACAAGAGAGGTATTCATGCATGGGAGAGGTTAATAGTAAGGCAAATTAGGAACAGAATTAAAGTAAAAAAAAATCAGCAGGGATAGGAAAGATATGTGTATGTGTGTGTGTGGGAATGTGTGTATATGTATGTATATATCTACATATGTATACATAAATATATCCTTTCTTAACTATAGCCTACTTGGGTGTGGTGGGGAGAATGAAAGGGGTGAAAAGTAAAAAAAAAAAAAAATGACCAGCCCAGAACTAAAGAACTATTTACAAAGAAGTAAAGAAAAGATGAATACTCATGAATATAATTTTGTTTAGTAATAAATATATGTACTTTCTTGATCTAGTAATTGGTTGTTATATAATTTGAATCCTCCCTCACATTTTGCTGGAGCCATGACAATGTTTTCTTTTGTTATGTTTCACTTTGCTTTATATTTCTTTTCTGTTTTTCTTACTTTTTTAAAGAAAATAAATTTTAAAAATACTCATTATAGCTATTGTCATATTCCACTGGCTAAGCAAAAGCTCCCAAGGATCTTTTTATTTTGAAACAGGAAAAAAAGAAAGAACTGAATATTACTATGGTAAGTAACCTGTTTTTAGCCTTTCCCTAAGGTGATTCTATTTTCTATATAAAGATAAAGGTTCTAAATTCATTGTGTAAGTCTGAAAAAAGTTCATAATTTTGACATACTTATCTCTAGCAACAAATCAGTCTAGTCTCTCCTGTCTTTTTACATATATATAATAACCAATTGTACTAAAACCACTGTGAATATGTGGGCAGAAACCAGAGTTATGAATTTTTTTTCTATCACTCATTATTTGTATACAAGGAATTTATGGTATAGTGTGGACAAAGCATAATTATTCTATATGCAATATATTTATCTAATTGAAGAATAAAAATGGATGATTTCCAGTAGCATGCAAAGAAAATTTTCACCATTCATTTTATAAGACAATGTATTCCAAATTTTTCTCCCTTCCTAGTTCCCTTCTTTTATCCCCAAAAGATTAAAAAATCTGATATAGGTTAAATGTTTCCAGTCATTTAAAATATATTTCAGCATTAGTCATATTGAGAAAGAAGAAACAGAATAAAAGGAAAATGCCACCCCACCCTCCCCCCCCAAAAAAAAGTGAAAATTGTATATTTTGGCATGCATTCAGACTCCATTAATTTTTTCTGTGGATATAAAATGCAATTTCCATCATGAGTCTTTTGGAATTGTTTTAGATGCTAGTGTTGCTGAGAATTGTTCATTGCATATTGTTACTGTTACTGCATAAAGCTTCACTCAACATCATTTCATATGTCTTTCCATGTTTTTTTCTGAAATCTGCTTGCTCATCATTTCTTACAGCACAATAATATTCCATTTTATTCACATACCACAACCCATTCAGCCATTCCCCAAATAATGGTCATCCCTTCAGTTTTCAATTATTTTCCATGACAAAAAGAGCTACTATAAATATTTTTATACTGCAGTTTTTCCCTTTTTTTAAATATCTTTCAGATATAAAAAGATATCCTGAGTCAAAGAACATATACAGTTTGTTATCTGGCTGTAGTTCCAAATGCCTCTCTAGAATTGTTGGATCAATTGAAAATTCCACCAATAATTCCCTAATGTCCTGGTTTTCCCACATCTTCTCCTACATTTATCATATACCTCTTCTGTTATATTAGCCAATCTTATAGGTATGAGATGTTAACTCAGAGTTGTTTTAATTTGAATTTCTCTCAATAGTGATTGAGAATACTTTTAATATAACTAGAGATAACTTTAATTTCTTTATCTGAAAACTGCCTTTGTCATATCATTTGTCCATTTAACAAATGGAAAATGACTTCTTATAAATTTGATTCAGTTTGGGGTTTATCAAACAGTAAATTACTACATTCATTTACTACTGTGTCTTATATATCTAATCTATTTCACTGACCAGTGAAAATCTTTTTCTTAGCCATTACCAGATCCTTTTCATGATTACCATTTTATAATACATTTTGGGATCTGATATGGATCAGTATCTTCCTTTACATTTTTTTCTATTAATTGCTTTGATTTTCTTGATATTTTATTCTTTCAGATGAATTCTATCATTATTTTTCTACTTGTACAAAATAGTTTTTGGTACTTTCATTAGTGTGACACTGAATAAATAAATTGTTACTTTTATTATATGAGTTTGGCCAACACATAAGTAATTGATATTTTCCAGTTATTTAGGCTTTATTTGTTTGAAAAGTGTTTTGTTTCTGTGGTCATAAAGTTTCTGGATTTTTCTTGGCAAGTAGGCTCCCCCAAATTATATTTTTTGAGTTATTTTAAATGAAATTTCTTTATCTCTTACTTCTGGGTTTTGTTTGTAATATGTAGAAATACTAATGATTTATGTGGGCATATTTTATATCCTGTAATTTTGTGACTTTTTAATTATTTCAAGTAGATTTTTAGCTACTTTTCTAAAATCCTCTGAGATTACTATCATATCATTAGCAAAGTGATGTTTATGGTTCCACACTGACTATTGTAATTTCTTCAATTTATCTTTCTTTTCCTATTGTAAAAGCTAACATTGCTAGAACCATCTTGAATAATAGCGGCTGTAATGGGCATTCTTACTTCACCCCTGATTTTATTGGGAAGGCTTCTATGTTATCTACATTACAAATAATGATTGCTGATGATTTTAAATTGATACTATGTATCATTTTTAAGGAAAGTTCTCTTTATCCCTATGCACTCTCGTGTTTTTAATAGGAATCTGCATTGTGTTTTGTCAAAAGCTTTTTCTGAATCTATTGAGATAATCATCTGATTTCTTTTGGCTTTATTATTTATATGGTCAATTAGTTCATAGTTTTCCTAATACTTAACCAGCTCTGTATTCTTGGTATAAATCCCACTTGGTGCATTATCCTTATGATAAATTGCTGTAATCTCCTTGGCAATGTTTTATTTAATTTTTTTGCATCAATATTCATTAGGGAAATTGTTCTAAAATTTTATTTGTCTATTTTGGTTTTTCCCGGCTTAAATAACAGCACCATATTTTTAGGACTCCTTTTCCTATTTATCTAATTTTTCTTTAAATATTTATTATAGTTAATTGTTCTTTCTTGTTCTTTCCCCCTCCCCCCCAAAAAAAAAAACCTTTGGAGTAATAAATGGTAGCAGAAATGTTTTTCAAAAAACATGCATATGGGACAGCTAGGTTGCTCAGTGGATAGAGCACCAGTCCTGAAGACAGGAGGATTTGAATTTAAATCTGGTCTTAACACTTAACACTTTCTAGCTGTGTGACCCTGGGCAAGTCATTTATCCCCAATTGCCTCAGAGAAAAAATCATGTATATTTGAAATGGGAAGGACTTCTAAGTAATGTTATTTTTAAAAGAATAATTCTGTATAATCTCTTTACATCAAATATCTCTGATTAGGATTTGATTTACAGAATATATAGAATACCGACATGTATGTATAAGACCAAAAGCTATGTTCCAATAGATAAATGGTAATAGGACATTAACATGTGGTTCTGAAAAAATATTATAAACTAATAACGATTTCAAGGGACTCAATAAGGACAAATTGATATTTTGCTTAGTATTCGTCAAATTAGAAAAGTTAAAAATGGTTGAAATATATTGTTAGATTTGTAAAAGATGTATGCCCATTAACCCACTGTTATGGAATAGTATATTGTTTTTTCTAGAGTCATTGTAAAAGGAATTTCTTTTTCTACTTTCTCTTTTTTACTTTGTTGATGATATATAAAAATATTTTTAAAATATTTATTAAAAATAAATATAAATTTAAAAATCAAAACATAACAGAAAATAAAGACAGAAAAAGGGAAAAAAAAATTTCATGTGCCCAGCAGAACATCAGGAAGGATTAAAAAAATTTATCTCAAGAAACCATTTATAATAATAAAAGACAATATACTCAAGGCTGTCCATCTTTTCTTTCTTTTCTTGTAGGTTAATCTTTTGTTCTCTGATCTGCACTTTTTACTTTATTCTTTTTTTTAACCCCTTTCATCTCCATCACCACTACCCCAAAGAAGGCTATATTTAAATTTAGATATACATATACATATATCTATCTATATATACATATATCTATATACACACATACCTATATCTATCTACATACATACCCACATGCACAGTGCACACATATGCACATACATGTGTGTATATACATATATACATACATGTGTATGGAGATATATACTTACATGTGTATATATACACATGCTTATACACAGGCATTTAAATATTAATATGGTTAATATGTAATGTGGATATCTCTCTTGATGAAATCTTTAAGTTTGACTTTGAGACCAATGATTAATAGCTCTACTTATTTTCCCTAATAGATTCTACTTCTGATCATTGTTATTGTGTTTATATATGTCTCATTTCCCATCATTTCTAACTTTTCTAATTTAGTTCTACTCCTTAACTTACCTTGCTATTACTTAACCTCCTCCCACCCCATGGATCACTTCCTTATTTTCTCCCCCCATTTTTTCTCGCCTTTTTTATCCCATTTCCATTAATCTATCCATCTTATCATATAGATATGATATCCTCTTAGTCTAAAAAGCCATGTATAACCCACTTTATCCTATTTCCTCCCCTCTTGTTTCATTATACATTTTGGAGAATGCTAGACCCTTTATGGTATCATCTATCTATCTATCTATCTATCTATCTATCTATCTATCTATCTATCTGTCTGTCTGTCTATTTATTTGTATATACAAATATATGTGTATATGTATGTATATAATATTGCCTATTTAACCCATTCCTTATGTGAGTAGATTTATAAAAATAGCATTACTCTTCCCCCATCTAATATTTCTGCTTTGGTTTTTCTCTGCACCTCATTTGTATAAGACAATTACAATTTTTAACTTTTCCTAAATGGTTTAGCCTTTTGGGATTACATCATATAAAGCAGAAGTCATCAAAACCATTTGGTGCTGGCTAAGAAATACAGTGGTGAATCATTGTAATAGGTTAGATACACATGACATAATGATTATCTATATCTATCTACAATGGCAATAGTTATATAGTATTTGATAAATCCCCAAACTCCAGCTTCTGGGATAAGAATTCACTGTTTGACAAAAATTGCTGGAAAAATTGGAAAATGATATGTCAGAAACTCATCATAGATTTACATCTCACACCCTATACCAAAATAAGATCAAAATGGGTACATGATTTGGGCATAAAGGATGAAACCATAAGCAAATTAGAAAAGCAAGGAATCAATCTATCAAATCTTCAGAGAAAAAAGGAATTTATGACCTAGAACTAGAGAACATTATGAAAGGCAAAATGGACAACTTTGATTACATTAAATTAAAATTTTAATTTTGGGACAGCTCAGGGGCACAGTGGATAGAGCATCAGCTTTGAAATCAGGAGAACCTGAGTTCAAATCTGGACTCAGACACTTAACACTTCCTAGCTGTGTGATCCTAGGCAAGTCACTTAATCCCAATTGCCTCAGTAAAAAATAAAATTAAATAAAAAAAACAGTTTTTGTACAAACAAAACCAACATAAACAAGATTAAAAAGAAAGTACAAAGTTGGAAAACATTTTTACAACCAGTGTTTTTAATATAGATCTAATTTCTGAAATACATAAAAATTGTGTCAGATTTATAAGAATACAAGTCAGTCCCTAATTAATAAATGGTTAAAGAATAAGAACAGATAATTCTCAGATGATGAAGTTAAGGTCATCCAAAGTCATATTTAAAAAATGCTTCAAATTACTTTGATTAGAGAAATGCAAATTAAAACAACTCTGAGGTATCACTTCATACCTCTCAGATTGGTTAAGATGACAGGAAAAGATAATGATAAAAGTTGGAGGGGATATAGGAAAACTGGGACACTAATACATTGTTGGTGGAGTTGTGAAATGATCCAATCAATCAGAAGAACAACCTGGAACTATGCCCAAAGGGCTATAAATCATGCATACCTTTTGAGCCAGCAGAACAACTACTGGTTCTATACTCCAAGGGAATCATAAAGAGGGAAAAGTAGAAAAATGTTTGCAGCAGCTTTTTTTTGGTAGCAAACAAGTGGAAATGAGTAGATGCCCATCAATCAAGGAATGGCTGAATAAGTTGTGGTATATGAAGGTCAATTTTAGAAAGCCCTGGAAAGATTTACATGAACTGATGCTGAGCAAACAAGCAGAACCAGAAATACATTGTACACAACAACAAGAATATGCAATGATCAACTTTGAATTGGTTCTTCTCAGTGGTTCAGTAATTCGAGACAATTTCAATAAACTTTGGATAGAAAATGCCATCTGCACCTAGAAAAAGAACTGAGGAGACTGAATGTATCTCAACACATGCTCTGTTCACTACTTTTTTTCTTGCTTTTTTTCCCTTTTCTGTGGTTTTTCTCTTTTGTTCTGATTCTTATCTCCCAACAGGATTCATAAAACAATATGTACCAAAAATAATTGCTTAATTAACAAAATAAAAATAATGATAATGCTCAGCTCAGCCCCAATCTTTCTTCTCTTTTCTCCTCCAAAGATGAACCTTATTCTTCCCAATTCCTATAATAAGTTTCTATGGTTTAGCTCTTTCTCCTTTACCTTGCTCATTCTTTTTTTAATGGAAACTTATTATTGTAAGCACCTCTAACTCTGAGGTGGAGGTGGGGATCCCCCTGGTTTTCATTAGTTCCCCCCTCTAACCTGGAACCCAAAACCAAGAACTCCACCCTCTTGTAAATGTCCATACTTTTGCAGCTACCTTTCTATGCTGCTTCCACATTCACTGGGTATGCTGATTCCTTTCCATCCTGGGCTGTTTCTCTGTAGCAAAACTTGTTCTGATTCCTGGAAGACTAAGGGAACCTCAACTTCTCACTTGGTCTGTCAGATAACAGTTCCTGTGATTTGGGCTGAAAATACCTTAGAACCCAGCTAACCCCAGAGTTCCCTGATTTATGTTTCTGTGGAGCTAGCCTGGAAGTGTTTATACTTCACACCAGTTAAAGTATGGTCCAGGGATCTTTTTTCTAGGATTATCCCAGGAGGAACCCTGTTTTGCCCTCAGTCTTATTTGTTTTTCACTACTTTATCCCTGACCTGTAATTTTGTTTGTGGGGGAAATCTGGAGAATTTGGAATTTTTTGAACTACTTTGCCATCCTCTTGAAATCCTCCCTACTATACAGAAATCTTGATGATTTTGTGGGTTTATTTTATATCCTGAAGTTTTGATAACATTGTTAACTATGTCAAGTTAATTCTATAAGATCTCTAAATATACCATTATGTCATCTGCAAAGAGTGATTGTTTTGTTTCTTTATTAGTTGTTTTTCTTTAATTTCTTGCTTTATTTGTTTAATTGAAGATTTTAAATTTGTGCTTTTTCTAGTTTTTTTTTAAGTTCTATGTACAACTTGTATTTTTCTGTTTTATTGGTGTGTTATATACAAAATTTCTCTTAAGTTTTAATTTGACTAAGTCCCTGTAATTTGACATGTCTTACTGTTGTCTTTCTCTTTAATGAAATTATTTATTGTTTTTAATACTTGTCCTTTGACTCATTCATTCTTTCAGATTGAATTATTTAGTTTCCAAGTAAAGCTTTATCTGTCTTTCCATGGTAATGTAATTTTATTTTATTATTATTAGAAAAAGATTTGAATATTTCTCCTTTCCTACATTTGGTTGTGAGGTTTTAATGTCCTAATACTGGTCATTTTTTTGTGTAGATGCCATATACCACCGACAAAAAGGGTATATCCCTTTCTATCTCCTTTCAATTTTTTCCCAGAGGTGCAGCATACCTAATTTTTCTAACATTTTTATTTATTTCCTTACCATCATTCTCATGGTTTTCTTTCTTTCTTTCTTTCTTTCTTTCTTTCTTTCTTTCTTTCTTTCTTTCTTTCTTTCT
>JAJPUD010024274.1:0-18930 GCA_023553655.1 Myrmecobius fasciatus | reverse complement strand
CCCTACTCCCCACCCCTCCCCTAGATGGCAGGATATCCACTGCATGTTAATTATGTTAAAATACTTGACAAATCGAATACATGTATACATATTTCCACACTTATCATTGTTGTGTAAGAAAAATCGTATCTACAAGAAAGAAATATCAGATAAAGGAAACACAGTGTATGCAAACATCAATCGAGAGCATGAAAATGTTATGTTGTGGTCCACATTTCACATCCCTCTCTCTGGGTGTATATGGCTTTCTTCACTGAACAACTGGAAGTGTTTTGAAATGTTTCATTGTTGAAGAGAGCCATATCCATCATAATTGATTGTCATATAGTATTGTTGTTGCCGTATATAATGATCTCCTGCTTCTGCTCATTTCACTCAGCATCAGTTCATGCAAGTCTCTCCAGACCTCTCTGAAATCATCCTGCTGGTCGTTTCTTATAGAACAATAATATTCCATAACATTCATATACCATAATTTATTCAGCCACTCTCCAACTGATGGGCATCCATTCAGTTTCCAGTTTCTAGCCACTACAAAAAGGGCTGCCACAAACATGAATGAATGAATTACTAAATTATGTTCTTGCATTCCAAGGAAACCAAACCACAGTCCTACCTAAAGGCTAGGAAGTCAGAGCAAGAAAATGATAATAAAAGAATGGGAAAGACTGAACAAAAATATTTAAGAGGATACTGATACCAAAGATAAGTGAGGCACAGTAAGAGAGCTTTGTGGCCACAAAGCTAGTTGAGTTCAAGTTACCATAGCTGGAAGGACAAATACCCTAATTTTCTAAAAGAAAAAGTATAGCTTGAAACCATAGGTCAGTGAGTTTGGCTTTGATTTTAGGCAAAATTATGGAATGGCTTATTTAAAGACTGGTTTATGGCCATTTAGAAAGGGAAGAAGTGATCCATAAGGGTCAATATGGCTTCATCAAGAACAAGTTAAGGGGGACTAACTTCATTTCATAACTTCTTCAGGGTTACTATAAAATCAGTCAAGGGAATGATTTCAGTAAAGTATCTGACCAAGTCTCACTTGCCATCCTTGTGGACGATATGGAGATATGTAAGCTAGATGATAATACAGTTAGGTAGATTCCAAATTAGTTAAATGAACTTATGCCAAGAGTAATGGCTACATTAATGGTTACATGCCGACGTAGAAGGCAGTCTCTAGTGCATGCCTCAAAGATTTATGCTTGGTATTTGAACTGTTTAACATTTTTATCAACATCTTGAGATGGAGGCTTACATGACATTTTTGTCAAATAGGCAGATGACATCAAACAGTGTGGAACAGCTAACACCCCTCCAATTTAACAAAGGCTCAGAGAGGGGGAATGAATCAATATAGGTTTATTACATGTTTACTTTGTTCCAACTGCTGTATTAGGCACTTGGGATATAAAGACAAAACTGAAATTGTTTCTGCTGTCAAGGAGCTTACATTCTAATGGGAGAGACAATATGTACATATATTGTTATATACAAAGTGTGTGTGTGTTGGGGGGGGGGAACTAGGGGCAAAAGAAGAGGCTTATACAAAGGCAAACAGCCAGTCAGTGGCAGAGCCACGATTTCAGTTCATGGTCCTCATCCCCAATTTATCACTCTTTCGATTACATCTTACTGATACCAAGATCTCCTGATTTGGAGTCTAGGTTGTTTTGGCTAAATCACATGGCAGCAGGCCTGAGTTCCTCAGCTTCTGTCTCTTCACAATTTTGTAGGCCCAGGGACCATGCAACTCTACTTAAACTACTATGCTCCAATCTCTTTTTATTGCCTCTTCTGCATGGTCTTTAGAAATCATGCTATCACCTAATCAACCTGTCATAGTTAACAAAGGCTCCTTGGTTTTCAGTCTGATGTGTCTTTCCCCAGTAATGCTTCCTCTGGGGAAATATCATTTTCGTAACCTAGCTGCCGGTAAGAGAGTCCAACTGGACTGGTAATATAAAACTTCAATTTCAATTAAAGATTCTAAGGCTGAAGCTAACCTTTTAAATTGATTTGTACATTATGTCATTGGTTTGGGAAACAATTTTCCTTGGGGTGGGACAGGAAGGAAATCATTCTCATTTGGTTTCATCTCTGCTAAATAGTATAGTTTATAGTATACTTGCCCCACTCAGAAAGTTATCAAGACACGTCAATGATCTTGTCTTCTGGTTTGGAACTTCCCTACTCTAACCTTACCTTAAATTATGTGAAGTCATACAGAAAAAAAGTATGGGAACACCTAGGGCTGGTCCTAGGCAAAACTTCTCTGTGACCTTATGTAAAGTCATACAGAAAAAAAGTATGAGAACAACTAGGGCTGGTCCTAGGGAAAATTTCTCTGTGCTCTTTTGTCATCTTCCATCATGTCTTTTCTTTCTTCCCCTTCATCACCTTGGATAGATGCCCTCCTATTCTCTTCCACCTCCCTTTCATCCAAAGCTGTTGCCATCCTCACTGTGATCTCCATCCCCACTCTCCATGTTCTCTCCCAGGCCATCAAATCCATACTAGCTTCATTCCCTAAGTCAACATCCTAATGAACCAAGTCAACTCTGCACTATCCACTATTTTCAAATTCCTTGCTCACTGGTAATATCCTTCCAGGCCTCAGTCCTAAAATTACTCCTGTCTCTTTCAATCCTCTTCACTGGATGCAAAATGGAGGCAGAAGTCACAAAACCATGCCAACTGGGTCCAATACAAATTAATATTCTCTAATCTCATTTGGGCCTTCATTGAGCAAGGCAGACATTGTATTTGTCCTTAATTTGCTATCTCACTTTTCCAAATCTTCTCACTCATTCCAAATTTCCAACAAACTTTTCTCAGAACTCCCTCCTACCCACTCATCAAAGACCTCTCCTCATACTTCACGAAAATTTTTTTCCCAGTCATACATAAAAACAATTTTTAACATTCATTTTTCTTTTTTTATTCGCTCATATTTTTAAAATTTCTTTTTATTTTTTATTTTTTTTCTTTTTATTTTTTAAATGATAGCTTTTTATTTTCAAAATATATGCTAAGATAGTTTTTAACATTCACCCTTGCAAAACCTTATATTCCAAATTTTTCTCCTTCCCTTCCCTAGATAGCAAATAATCCAATATATTAACATTCATTTTGAAAAATTTTGAATTTCAAATTCCCTCCTTCTCTTTTTCCATCTCAAGTCTTCCTTATTCCAAACTTTCCTGTTATTGTCAAGGGTGCTACCATCTTCTCCTAGTCACTCAGTCAGTTAACAAGCATTTATCAAATGTTTAATATGTTGTACATACTATGCTAAGTGATAAGGATCATGAAAAAAGGCAAAACACAGTCCCTGTACTTAAGGACCCCACAGTGTAATGGGGGAGACAATATGAAAACAGCTAGAGACAATCAAGATATACACAGGGGAAACTGAAGAGAATAGCATGAAGGGGAATTAGGAAAGATTTTTTATTGAAGGTGGGATTTTAAAGGAGACTTAAAGGAAGTTAAGAAGGGCAGGAGATGGAGATGAGGAAAGGGAGAATTCCAGGTGTGGGGAACAGCTACTGAAAATGACCAGAGTCAGGAGACGGGTTATCTTTTGGGAGAAAAGCAAGAAGGCCATTGTCACAGCCTAGCCATTCAGAGTCATCTGCAAGTCCTGAAGCTTTCTCCTGCCACACATTCGATGTATCAGCAAATCAGCAAATCTTATTTTTACTTTGACAACATTTTCGTATATGACATTCTCTGTATCGCACAGCCACACCCCTAGTTCAGGTCTTTATTACCTCTTCTTTGGGCCAAAGCTTCTTAAACTGTGAGCTGTAACCCACATAAGCGGAATGTAGTTGTTGTGAAAAGAAATCCTGATTTCTTCTAAATGTTTGATTTGTATGCCTATTTTATATGCCTGTATTCCCAGGGTTGAGTAAAAATTCCTTAGGTGAAAAGGGATATGAGTGGAAAAAGTTTAAGAAGCCCTGGTTTGGACTACTGTGATAGCCTTCTAAATGGGGGCCCAGCTTTGTCATTCCTTCCTCTAACCTAACCTCCACTTGCCAAAGGAATGTTTCTCAATTGTAGGGTTAGGGGCAGACCACGGCCTCCCTTGTTTCACATCCAGGATTTGCTATAAGGTTCTCTTTGGGGCATTTAAAGCTCCTCATAAAGCGTCCCTTTCATTCTTTGCCAGTCGTCTTAGACCTTACTTACCCTCCATGTAGTTTTTGATGCAGCTCCATTGGTATCACTATACTTCCTCTAAGATGACATTTCCGCTCCATGCCTGGAATTTTCAGCGCCCCTTACCCAGTCCCCTTAGCTACGAGTGCCTTCCTCTTGGACATTATTTCCATTCATTCTTTTTTTTTTTTTTTAAATTTTTTTTTTTTTTTTTTTTTTGCTGAGGCAATTGGGGTTAAGTGACTTGCCCAGGGTCACACAGCTGTTACGTGTCTGAGACCAGATTTGAACTCAGGTCCTCCTGACTTCAGGGCTGGTGCTCTATCCACTGCGCCACCTAGCTGCCCCATTTCCATTCATTCTTTAGGCAGCTTCTATGATTGCAAATTTTCTTCTCCATCAGAATATGTGCTCCTTGAGAGCAGAGCTCCTTTTTGGTCTTTCTTTGCATCCTCTGCACTTAGCATAGTGCTTAATAAGCATGTACTTACTAAAATGGGTATTGACTAGGTAACATTTATACAGCATTGTTATCTCTTTCGATTCTCACAACTTCCCTAACAGTGAGGTGCTAATATTATTCCTGTTTTATAGCTAAGGAAACTGAGTCTGAGAGAGGCTAATGGACCAGTCAAGGGTCATATAGCTTATGAAGTTCTGAAGCACTTAATTGATCCTTTTTGTATTCTTTCTTTTCTCCTCTCTTGTAATGTGGCACATTTTCATTTTAATCTTAGTAGGAAAGGTGATGAAAACATTTTTAACCCTCAGATCTTTGAAAAGTGTTTGTGGATTGTATTGCAGACAGGAAGATTTCAAAGGAATGAAAAGGATAATGGATAATATTAGTACCCCAAATGGAAAGTGAGAAAATATCTATAACTACTGATTCAAATACCTACTTTCTCAAATCCATAGAATATTTATGAGAATGGCCTCTATGTATTGAAAGTATCCTTGATAAAAATGAGACATAAAGAATATGGTGTTTCAAATTTGTCAATTTAAAAAAAACCACATTGTTGATTCAGACATTTATTGCCTACTGTTGTAAGGTATTATGATAGGGAGAGAAAGTTGGAAAGGAAGACCACCCCAGGTCATGGCAAGATCAGACCCTGCCAAGGGTACATGGTCAATGCCAGAAGAAAGGTCTCATTTGTGGGACAAGAAGGACCCAGGAAACATTCCTGGGCCACAGTTTTCTCGGCTGTAAAACAGGTCAGTTGAGCTCTGAGCTTCCTTCTAGTGCTAGAATCACGATCCTCTGATTGTTCACTGCACTTCTCATTTGTAATGAGTTGCTTTCTGGAAATATTCTGAGCAGCCATGACCTTGTGGGTTATTTTCAACTTCAATTATCCAGAAAAAGTAGTCTTCCATGACTTGCAGCCATACATCACTAGAAGAATGTTGGGGCTAAAAGATGAGTTTGTTTTACAGAGAAATGAGGTCATGAAAAGAACTGTGTAATTTCCTGAAGGCAATCAGCCTGTGCCCAGTTGCTTATACATTTGCAGTATTTATCCAAGAGAGGTATACGGACCGAGGGACTCTGGAAGTTGTTCCTTCAATTGTATCAGTCTCGTCAACAGGGACTCTTCATATCCTATGACAATTTTCCTACCCGTAATAACCAAATATATCGTTAAGCCAAATTCTAAGTCTCTAAAAATATCAACTCTATTCAGTCGCTCAGGTCCCATGGTTCCCTGTCCTTGACTTAGAAAAATTAGAGGGAATGTTGGGCCCTGGACAGGGTGAAGGAATCAAGTAGAAAGAGAATCAATGGAGCAGTGAGAGGAGGCTAAAGACAAGCTTTTGCCAATTCATCAGTTTTGCCCAAGGCTGGCTCTTCTGGAGACTGTGCTCAGTGAGTCAAAGAAGTCTGAGCATGCTTTACTTTGTATGGGATATTTTCTCAAGAGTAATGAATCTGCCCAGAGAGAGGGAAAAAAGAAAGAAAAAGTTTCTGTATTGCCAAGGCCTTTGGGCACATGCACTTGGTGAAATTACACTTGCTAATTGGACTCATAAACATTCAGACCCAAAGTATGTGTGTCCTAGAAACCAATTAAAAACACAATTTGTTGCTAAGCTGAAGATGTTCCCTTTCAGCCATTTGGCACCTACAATGAAACATAGAGTTATCGCCAGTTCCTTTTTCTTGATGCTAGACGGTATTTACCATGATAAACTACTGTACATTTGGTCTAAGAGCCCCTTATCTGAGTAACAATAACTTCTATGTATTCAGTGGCATCAATCAAATCAGACTGAAAACAGGTTCTCACAGCTTGGGTTGAATCATTATGAGAAATTCACTAGGAACAGCTGTCTTGGAGAGTGAGGCTAATATTGGCTTCTATTCGAATGCTGGGTCCTTGTCCATGAGCTCATGTATAACAACTGGGTGAGGTAAGAAGAGATTATCATCCCCACTTTACAGATGAGGAAACACATGTTCAAGTGTCTTGTTCTGGGTCAAGTGACTGACTACCAGCAGAGCTAGGTCTATACTGCAGATCTTCCAGTAAGTACCTGCTCTGAAACACTTTTCCATTAAAGCAGGCTGGATTTCCAAGAAGGTCACTTATCTATGGGAATCACTTGTTCATTCATTCAACACACATTTGCTGGCTTGAGATTTGGTAAATGATCAAGTGTGCAAAACCCTAAGTACACTACAAGAGAGACAAAGCAAATAACACCCAGAGCCTGCTTTCATGGAGTTGGACAGGTTCACAGATAAGGATTGAGTCATGTTTCATATAAGGCATCTGGCCAACAGGTATAGTGGGCCAGGAGCCTGGAGACCCAAGCTGTGGGTCCAAGGACGTCTCTTCCCCCCTTGATTCACCTCTGTTGCTACATCTGTCACAGGTTTCTCTAAGGTCTCTTCCAGCTTTGACAGTCCATGAGTCCCATAAGGCACCATTATTGAGGAGTGGACAGCCTGCTCTATGGACTTAGAGGAAGAGTGGGGGGAAATGACCATCTCTTTACCTGTGTATGAGACCTAAAGCTTTGCTTACCCTGCTACCCACATATATCCATAAAAATGCACAAGCCATTTGGTCAGGGCTCACTGTTCCATGCAAGGCACTGAGCTTGACACCAGAAATTCCATTCAAAGATGAAAAATGACACAGTCTCTGCCTTCAAGAAACTTACACTCTACTGGGAGGGGGGACCCCCACATTTCCATCAGATAAATGTAATGCATGGTGAAGGAAGGATCCAGCCAAGGTAGATTATTTGGGAAGGAAGGGACATGTCAAGGTAGGAAGGGGGAGGTGTTGGGAAAGTGGCACTGGGGCTACATCTTAAAGGATTTTGTTAAGTAGAGAAGCGGAGGGAATCCATTTTAAGCATAGGGACTGTTCATCTCAATGAACAGAGGCAAGAGTAAGTTCAATCAGGTCTAGTTTGGCTGGGAAGTATGTAGAAGAGAGGACCCTACATGTCCTTGAGGCCTCAAGAAGAGCCGCACTAAGGTCACTCTGAGCCCTTTTCCTGTGTCCCCTCCCTGTTTCCAAGAAGGATTTCAAGCAGGTGTTCCTCTCTCCCCCTTCCCCAATTCACTTTTGTTTCTGCTATTTTTTTTTAACTTTAGTTGAGGATATAGGTTTGAACTCTTGCTGTTGTCTGCTGCTTGACCCAAGATGAGGGCCAAACACTGATGGGTGACCTGCTTTGGGGCCCTAGCCATAAACCTGAGCTGCCTAATAGCCCAGTGGGTTAAGTTGGGGTGCCTTGCCTGAGGAAGCCTGACGTTCTCATTGAACCTCAGGGGTACAAGGACCTTGGTATATGGGACCTACAACCTATCTTAATCCTATCTACTTCATAGAATTTGCCAGTTATAATAGATTACTTGGAGTATTACAATTTGGGGTGGGGTACAAGGGCCTTAGATAGTAGGAAGCAGAATTGAAAGGGGGCAGGCATTAGACTGCAAATGCTTTCCTAGGGTGGTTATCCTGGGGGCCTCTGGTTTTTGAAGAAGGGGCAACTCACCTCTCTCCAGTTGCTAAGCAGTTTTTCCCCATTTACAGGGCAAGATTTGAGGCTTTCTCTCTTGCCCCATTCCCTTCTTCAATGGCTTTGACTCTCCCCCTCCACTTCCTGCCTCACCTTTCTACTTCTTGTCTCCATGCCCTGCCTCCCTTTTCTCCTCAGGAACTTTCCTCTTCACAAGATAAGGCAACAGCTTTGGGTGAGGCTGTGGAGTTCATACTCAGACTTGTCTGAGTATAGGAAAGGCATTTCACCTCATATGACCTCACAATTTTTCTGAAGTGGTAGGCTAAGGTCACCTATCCTAGGAAGCTGAAGGCCTTCTTGTGGGTCTTTGACTATTTTAACACCCTTTTCTCAGCTTATCACCTCCCCTTTTGCCAACTATTAAGCCCAAAAAGCTCTCTGCCATCCACCTTGCACAAAGCCACAGCATGATATAGTGGTAAAATAGCTAGAACTAGAATCAGAGAACCTAGGTTCAAGGCTAGGGTCTGTCATTTACTAGCTCCATAAACCTGGGTTAGTCATTTCTGGTTTCATGTTCCCCACTTATGAAATGTTGTGAGTATAGCTGATGGTCTTTTGATGATCTTCTAGTTCAAGATCTAGGCTCCACTAACATTTCTCTCTGTATCCCACAACTTGACACTTCCATGTTTCACTGATTATTTTTCCTGATTGTCTTGTTTCCTGGACCAGAAGGGAATCCACTTGATCTCAGGGATCTTCCTCTGTAAGCAACCTCAGTCTTTTTAACCTGAGACCACTGAGCATCATTCAAGAAAAGTATACAGGATTTCATCCCAGGAGGCCTATTTGTAGTTACTCCTTCCTAAGAAAAACATAATCCAATATAGCAGAAAACTAGTATCTTGGTGTTTATGAGAGGACATCTCCCTTGTTACTACAGGAAGTAGCAGAGGCCATCCTGAATGAACCTAGCTCCACCTCCACCTAGAAGATCATCGATTTTCTCATCTCATAAAGGCCCTTTTGCAGTCTTGCCCATGCCAAGTGACATGCTTCAAATGACAGAAGAGACTAATATTGGCAAATGTTGATTCTAGCTAGCTTTGTCTCTGTCTCTCAGTCTAATTCTCTTTCTCTCTATGTCTCTGTCTGTCTGTCTCTCTTTTTATACAGCAATTAGGGTTAAGTCACTTGCCTAGGGTCATGTGGCTAGAAAGTTTTAAGTGTCTGAGTTTGGATTTGAATTCAGGTCCTCCTGACTCCAGGGCCAGTGCTCTATTCACTGTGCCATCTAGCTGCTACTTCTTTTCTCTTTTAATGTAAGGGACAGAAACATCCATATTTCTGTGGCCCCCAGAAAGGGAAAAATTCCCCAGCTGACAAATGGGGGCACAGTAGAGTTTGAGTCAAGTCACTCAACTTCCTGGGACCCCCTTGGCCTAGATGGCCCCAGAATCCAGCTTTGAGACTCTGATTGTGGCCCATGTGTACACACCAAGTCAGACCTGGGGCTTGCTCCTCACTGGGCCTGGGTCTTCGGGAGATGAATATAACCAGGCAGAAGGTGAGCTTTCCAATCTCAAGGTCTTACCCCTTAAATGGAGGCAGGTTCAATCTTCAGGCAACTCTTAAGGCTGCAACTCCCTGATGTAGGTCTCTGGGAGAGGTGGCACCCAGTGAGTCCATTTAAAGGCTTATGGGCTTGGCTGTGAGACCTTTGGGTAGTAGATGGCGTTAGCCTGGTTCTAGTTCTCAAGAAGAAACACAGTGACAACTACCTCTGTTCTTAGCTACAGGGCTGTACTGATGGTATGTAAACCACCAGCACAACACTGAGCCAAAGGACACTGGGAGACACACATGCTTCTACTTCAGCACCACGTGGAAGGCCTAGCTTGATCTGCTTCAGGGATATAAAGTTATAAACATTAAGTTCAACCCAAAAGGGTGGGGGGGAGGATAGAGGAATAAACAATCACGAAGTACCTTCTATGTTTATTACAAATATTGTCTGTTTCAATCCTCATAACAACCCTAGAGGGAGGTGCTATTATGATGCCCATTTTACAGTTGAGGAAACTGAGGCCAACAGAAGTTCAATGATTTGCCCATGTTTGGACAGCTAGGAAATGGCCTCTCTCCACTCCCCCAGAATTAGCTTCCAAGAAACTGGCTCTGATCCACTACCATTCTTCTTTTGCTCCCTGAAGTGGATCATTAGCAAGCCACACATCAGGGCAGTCCTCTGGAAGGCTGAGGCACCCAGGTTGTACAGGTTTAGAACTACTCTTTGGGCACCACTTCAGACATGTCTTGTGTACCCTCAGCAGTGGCAAATGTTGGATCTTTGAAGGAAGCGAGCAAGGGAGGAAGCATTCATTAAGAGCCCCCTGAATTCCAGGCACTCTGCTAAGTGCTTTTACAATATTGTCTCATGTGATCCTCCTAATAGCCTTGGGTGATGGGTGCCATTATTCTCCCCATTTTACAGTTGAGGAAACTGAGGCAAACAGAGGCTATATGACTTGCCCAGGGTCACACGACTAGTAAGTATCTGAAGTCAAATACGAACTCGGGTTTTCCTGACTCCGGGCCCAGTGCTCTATTCACTGCCCCACCTAGCCTCTATTGAATCAATGTCATCTCTGCACTGAGTATCCCTTCCATGCTATGGCTGAGTCAACTTTTGATAACTGTTAGCTGTTCTACTCCTGTCTCATTTCCTTGCAATTTCAAAGCTAAATTCCCTCTCAATGACTGAAAGAAAATAACACAAGAAGGCTTAAAGCAAAACGCTCTTCTCTGCCATCTCCAAGCCAAAACCGATCCCATAATTCTTTAGCAACAACCTACAATTGCATTTCCTATATATCAGAAACCATTAGGAAGCTAAGGGCAGGTGCAATGTTGGTAGTCCTTAATGCTCACCTTCAGGCCCCAGGATGGATTCTGCTGAGCTTCCACTGCAGCAGATAGCATTCAACCATTAAGCTAATACAATTCCAGGTTTTAAATAATCAATCCATGGCTGGCTGCCAAAGGCTAAAAGAGTATGAACTGAGGCTTGTGATGAATTCTTTGCTCCATTTTTGGCGTCACTTTTCCTACCCATCTTTTAAGGGCCAACTACAGTCCCATCTCCTCTACAAAGCTTTACCAGCTGACAGTATTCTTCAGAACTCGTAGCATGCTATGGATATCACTGTTATATATTGTTTTATATTGGTAATTGTTTTCTGTGTGTATATTCTGTGTCTTTATATTCTCTACTACATTTGGATATGCCCGCAGATTGAAAATTTTCTAGGGCAGGCACCGCTTTTACTTTTCTGGCCAGAACTCGAAGCAATGGGGGGAAGATGCAGAGAAGCAGATTTAGGTTTGATGGAAGATTTTCCTAAAATTAGAATTGTCGCACAGTAGAATAGATTCCTTCTGGAAATTTAAGACATCTTCTAGGGTTGCAAAGGCTTTTAAAAACAGCCCAAACCAGATGCAGAAAAAAGAATGGAATATTACTTCTAGTAATAATAATAATAACAACAACAACAATCACAAAAAGCAGTGGTGCATGAGAAAAAGGACATGGACTCAAATCTTGGCTTTTCACTATAGGAGCTGTGTGACCTTGCCAAGTGAGCCTTTCTGACTTCAATTCCTAATTGTGAAAATTAGGTGTTAAGCTAGATAACAATGTTTTAAGCTAAAATCCATCAACTTGGGTGAAAAAAGTAGATTTTTCACTTAACCTCTAAGTGAAATTTGTTTTTTAATTATTTAAAAACATGATTATAAGATGGGCTCCATAGGCTTTGTTAGATTTCCAAAGGGACTTGTGTCACCAAAAAAGCCAAGAACATCTGCATCCAGATAGACCCTGAGATTCCTTCCTGGTCTAGATATCTAAATCTAGAGGAGCTCCCTTAATCTTAGTGTCTTTCCTATGGGGTTAGCTCCAATTTATCTTGTAAAATTATATTTATTTTTTGTACATAATGGCTTTCATATTGAGTCCTCCATTCCCCTCGTGAGGTCCTTGAGATGAGGGATTGTTTACAAAAAACTGTTATTTTATTTCACTTTTCTTTGTATCCCTAGCACTCACCAGGATATCTGGCACCTAGTTGTTGTTTATCGTTGTCTGGGTTACCTTGAATACGAGCTATATCTCTTCTAGAAGTATGTGGACTTCTTGAATTGGACTGAACACAATTCTCTAAGGAGTTCTAGTCTTGGGTGAGGTGGATTGAACTCAAGAGAGGTTATCCATCAAGTCTTCCTAGGAAAGTCAGGATATGCTTGAATATAAAGATGAAGAGGGCACTAGAGTCCGATCTAACAGACAGAACCCAACCCTGGTCACTATTATCACCTCTGAGTCCTTCTCCTTACATTCACGCCCCACTTCAGTACATCTCAGATGCTAGGGTGCTGGGAAACTGACCAGGCCAGCCTGAAAAAAAAGGGGGCCAGATGGGAAGGAGAGAAAATTAGTGCTAGTTAGTGGAAGAGAAGATAAGATAAAAGAGGTTATGAGGGAAGGGGAAGACGAGAGAGATGAGAGAAAGCAGAAGAGAGAGGGGGAGAGAAAAGAAAAAGGCAAGAGAGGAAAGAGGAGGGAAGGGAAGGAGGAGAAGGAAGGGGATAAGAAGAGAAGAAAGGGGAAAAGAGGAGAGAGAAAGGAGAAGACGAAAGAGGAGAGGAGAACAAAGGAGAGGAGAGTAATTTCCCCTCATGGGAGGTCTTCATCTGAACGTTAGCTGTTCACTTCTTGGGAATGTTGTAGAGATTTGTGGTTGGGTACAAGTGGGATGCCATGATCTCTGAAGTCTATTCTCATTCAGATATACTAGAAATATCTGTTGAATATCTGACCAATATAGACAGTCCAAACTCACTGGAAACCCATTAAATATCTAGTCAAAAAGTCTGATATGGGAGGGAGGGGAAAACTATTTGGCATTTAAGAAGATTTGAGATGAAGTTTTTTCTCTGGATTTAGGAGATTAGGTTTGACCTGACTATAAGTAGGCTTTTTTTTTTGCACAAACAGGTTGGAAAATTATTAGTAGTAATAATTGATTTAAATAAGCTTTTGAGCCTTCCTAAGTGTTTCCTTCACAATAAGCCTTCCCAGTGATATTGTGTCATCTGCATTTTGTAGATGGGGAAAGTGAAGCTCAGAAAGGGGAAGTCCAAGGTTACATTACTAGTCAGGGTTGAAGATGGGATTCATAGGGTCAGGTCATATATTGAGAACTAGAAGGGACATTAGAGATTATCTGATATTTCCTCTTTAATTTTTTTGGAGGAGGAACCTGAGGTCCATACAAGGGAAATGACTTGCCCAAGGTCATGTAATATTAGAGGTGGTTTCTCCTGGCTCTAAATCCAACACTCTTTCCTCTAAAGCATGCTTCCTCCAACAGAAGCTAGTCTCGCTCACTAACTAATAATATTACCATGGCAATAAGTACTTATTCCTATTTGGGAAATGAATCTTAGCTGTGAAAAGTGGATGACTGGAAGTAAACAAATATGAATATTGCTTTAGTTTCTTGATTTTGCAAAGGAAGAAAAAAAGAAAGGTCAAAAGAAATCTAAATTAGCCACTGGAAGCCAGGAGGCCATGACATACTGCCACACAGTCTCTAAAGAGCAGCTACTGAAGGGGAAGCAGTGGCTATAATGGGAGGCTGAGTCTGGACTTTCCTATCTTCTGCCTTAGTCAACCCTTGATAAACCCCAATGGGGAGATGAGTTTGGATACCTACACAGTGTGATGTTTGAGGTCCTGGGAATATTCCTGGGAATATTCCTCTTCACCCTACCCACCTTACCTCCACTGATTGATGCCTGAAATTCCTTCAACAAGGGACAGCCTTTTACTCCAAAGTGAGAGATCAGGCTGACAATTTTTCTCCAAAAGATATGCTGGTACCTAAGGGAGGTTTGGTATACAGTCTTCTCTGTTCAGTTCGATAACAACATCTATTAACTGCCTTCTGTGTACCAAGATACTGTGCTAAGCCCTCGGGAGACAAAGACAAAAAAGGAAATGATTCTTGTCATTGAGAAGCTTCCATCTTACTGTATGTGTTCAAAGATAGAAAAAAAGTGAGGTCATTTTAGAAAGAGTCCAGACAACTGAGGAGATCAGGGAAGGCTCATGTCAGAGCTGAACCTTAAAGAAGGAAGGAGTCAAAGGACGAAAAAAGAAAAGCAAAAGAAATCCAACTAAGTTACTGGTATCCAGGAGGCCATGACATGTTGCCACAAGACTTTAAGCTCAAATTTATGTTCCCTTTTTAAAAATGATAATTTCACAATTTCTGGTGTGATTACCACCAGATCACGTACCAGTAAAGAAAAGTTGTTCATTTGTTCAAAAGAAGGAACCTCTTCTGGGGCCTGGGGTTTTGATTCAGTGCTTTAGTCTCATACTCCTGAAATTCTGAAAAAAGACAAGAACTTAGGTTCCAGTAATGACTTCCTATTATTAACCTGGCCTCTGTGACCTTGACCAAAGAGATTCCCCTCCTCCAGGCCTCCGTTTCTTCATAAGAAGCAGTGTCGTATAAAGTAATGTAAGGAAGGCATTTATTAAGCACTTATTGTGTGCCAGGTACTGTGATAAGCACTGGGGATACAAATATAAGCAAAAAGAAAGACAATCTCTGCCCCTAAGAAGCATATACTCTAATGAGGAAAGACAATATGCAAAAAGGGAGCAAAAAAGCTGAGAGGGAAGGATGAGAGGTCAGGGAATGGCTTTGAAGTTTGGAAAGCCAATATAGGACCAGGAAGTGAAAGAAGACTGGCCTGGGCTGCTCCACAAAATGGAGACTCCAAGAGGAACTCACCAATAGAAGAAGGGGCAGGCCTCACAGAGGGATGCTCCAGGTTGAGAAGGCTACATAGGTGATTGGATATTTCAGAGCAAGAGGACTCCACGTACAGAGGGAAATTCTAAGATAAGACAACACAGTTTGGTAGTCAGAAGTTCAAAATAGGGCCTGGAGGGGTATGAAAGGTAATGAGTTCTGGACTTGGAATCAGACCTGGGTTAGAATGCCTATCAACTGAGGAATGGCTGAACAAGTTGTGGTATATGAATGTGATGGAATATTATTGTTCTATGAGAAATGATGAGTAGGATGCTCTCAGAAAAACCTGAAAGAACTTACACAAACTGATGCAAAGTAGAGTGAGCAGAAGCAGAAGACTGTACACAGAATTAGCAACACTGTACTATGGTCAACTGTGAATGACTTAGTGAAGCTTAGAAATACAAAGATCCAAGACAATTGCAAAGGTTTTATGATGTAAAATGCGATCCATCTCCAGAGAGAGAACCAATGGTGTCTGAATGCAGATCAGAGCATGCTATTTTTTTACTTTATTTTTTTTGGTCTGCTTTCTTTTACAATATGACTAATGTATAAATATGTTTTACATGTATAACCTTTATCAAATTATCTGACTTCTCAATGGGGGCGGGAGGGAGAAAGGGAGAAAATCTGAAACTCAAAATTTTTAAAAACAAATGTTAAAAATTTTTTTTATGTGTAATAGTAAAAAATTTAAAGCATTTAATCTGAAATAAAAGAAAAGAGGACAAAAGAAAGTGGTTATGACATTACAAAAATGTTTGTAGCAGCCCTTTTTATAGTGGCAAGGAAATGGAAATTGAGGGGAATGGCTGAATAAATTATGTTATATGAAGGTAATGGAATATTGCTGTTTTATAAGAAACAATGAGAAGGATGATTTCAAAAAAACTTGGAAAAACTTACATGAACTGATGGTAACTGAAGTGAGCAGAGCCAAGAGAACATTGTACAGAGCAACAACAAGATTATGTGATGATAATCTTTTCAACAATGAGATGAATCAAGGCAACTTCAATAGACTAGTGATGAAAAGTGCCATCTGCATCCATAGAGAGAACTATGGAGACTGAATGTGGATCAAAGCAGAGTATTTTTACCTTTTGTTGTTGTTTTTCTTTCTCATATTTGTTTCCCTTTTGATCTGATTTTTCTTGCACAGCATGAAAAATATGGAAAGATGTTTAGAAGAATTGTGCATGTTTAACCGAAATCGGATTAATTGTTGTGTTGGGGAGGGGGTAAGGGAGAGGGAGAAAAATTCTGAACACAAGGTTTTGCAAAGGTCAATGTATTTTGAAAAATAAAATACTATTTTAAAAAAAGGATATAAAAAAGAAAGTGGTTACTATATTTAATCTCCAAGATTCTTTTAAACTTGAAATTAAACTCTCTAAAATGGAGATAGATAGATAGAATCATTTGTATTCCTCAAGTCACATATTGTTATGAGAAAAGTACTTTACTAACAGTAACCCTGTGGGGAAAGGAGTGAAAGTATTATTATTCTCATTTTACAAATGAGGAAATTAAGGCCAAGGGGGAAGTGACTTGCTTAGGATCACACGGCTAGTAAGTGCGGGAACTAGAAATCAGATTTGGATTTTTCAGATACCAAGGCCAGAACTCTTTCTATCATGCCATGTTATTTATTCCCAGCTGGAATTAATGGAGTGTTTGCATAATGGAGGGTTTGGGTTCACGGAAATTTTTGTTGTTGTTCATTGAGAAAGCTTTTGATATGAACTTCTTGCTGTTGAAAACCCTTCAAAAATGCCAGTTCTCCTTCCTTCCTCGGAAAACATAGTCCGCCCATCATGCCTGGGGCTCTCTTTGTCGGCTGAGAATTCTACTTACACTCGAGGACATTGCTCAGACCATGGTTTCTCAGTGTCTAGGACCATAGAAGGAGACAGCCCAGGAAACGAACTGAAGGACAGGTTCTGGGGGGCTGGTACAAGGGATAGGTTCCTTTGGAGAGTTACAGTTAGTATGGTCCCAGATGATTGAGAATTTCTTAAGAATGGAGTCTTTCAGTATATTACAATAGGGCTTTGGGCTAGGAGTTTAGACTGATAGCTTTGAGGTTGGGCTCTGTAATGCACTGGTTGTGTGACTTCGGACAAATTACTTCTCCTGTGTTGATCTCAGTTGCTTCTTTTGTAAAAGGAAGAGAGCAGATGATCTCAAAAGTACCTTTCAACTTTAGAACAGTAGGCTGGATGAAAGTATAGCTACTGGAATCTCAGCCGGTTCTAATGGACACACAGAGTATTGATTAATGAATCATCATTAGTCAGGAGAAGGGCCTTTAATGGCATGCCCTGGGCCCAGGGCTGTTTACCACTGTTATCGATGACTTAGATGAGGACACAGATGATGGGTTTATCAAATTTGTGGAAGACACAAAGCTTAGAGGGACAGCTAATAGAATCAGAGTCCAAGAGGTCTTGGCAGGCTGTAATGACGGGCCAGCTCTAAGAAGATAAATATAATGGGAGCAAACAAAATCCCTTGCTTAAGTTAAAAATAAATAACTGTACTACCAGATAATGGGGGAAGATGTGGTTTTCTTTGTAACAATTCATATGAAAAAGACCTCAGGGTCTTAGCTGTTTTCAAGCTTGATGTGCATCATTCTGAAAACTAGAAAAGCTGGTGTTTTTAATAAGACATGGGTTCAAAGAAGCATGCTGCCCAAAACACAGGAAGCAATATTTTATGTCGGTCATATCACATCTGAGATATTGTAGTTAGTTCTGGGGTCACATTTGAAGAGACTCAAATGCGTCCAAAAGACAAAAAGTAGCTTGGTGTACATTTAGGGCAGGAGTAGAAGTCTGCAAAGCATGTTGCATGAGGAAGTTTAGTGGAAAAAGTATTTGGAGTCAAAAGCCCTGTGACTCACTGACCCGGGTGAAATTTGGCTTTCTCATTTATAAAAATGAGCTTCAGCTTTTGTGAAAATGACCAAAGGAATTGATTATATTTAACTTCAAGGGAACATGATAGCTAGCAATTATTTGAAGGCTGATTTGTCCCTTGTGGCTCTAAGAGGATAGAACTAACAAAAATGTATGAAAGTTCTAAGAAAATAGATTTTCTAATGAAACCTAAGGAAAAGCTTTCTAAAATAAAAACTATCTTTAAAGGTCTAATAAGATTCCTTGTGAGGTAGTGAGTTGCCCATCATTGGGATGGTCAATGGTAATCAGAACAATTCTTGTCAGGGATAATGCATGGGGGAATCCTACATTAGCCAGGAGATCAAGCTACAGAACCCCTAAGGTATCTTTCAATTTCATTTTTGGTTCTATAATTGGCAGACCCTAGTTTGTGTTGATTAAGGAAGATGACACCAATCGTGGAACTTCCTTCTTTGGAAATTTGCAAAATCCCTAGTTCCTTTTCTTCCAATAATGAACCAGAGTGTTGTAAAGTTCGAAGAAATATCAGAAGTCAGACAGACTAACTTTGTGTCTTACAGAGAAAACTGAGGTCAAAAGAGATCAGAGGTGAAGTGACTCCTCTGACGAGACACAGCCAGTTACTAAGCATGCCAAGATCCAAACTGGGACCTTCTTCTATTCTTTCCACTCTCTGATCCCATTGGTAGCAGCCTTTGCTACGAGTTTCTTTTGTATAGAACTGCTTAGATGGTCTTTCTGTACGAACAGCAGAGGACTTTAGAGTGAGTGAGCAGACCTGGGGTGGTGAAGGGGACTACCTGTTTGAGATCCGTTTGGTAAATGTTCACTAAAAACATTCACACCTTAAAAATCGATTTTGTTTTGCTGATTGTCTAGGCTTGGGAAGAGTGTTGGAAAATGTTAAAAAAGAGAAAGAAACTTAAAAATGTGTTCTGAATATTTTTTTT
>JAJPUD010024273.1:0-18931 GCA_023553655.1 Myrmecobius fasciatus | reverse complement strand
TGCCCAACCTGTGGTAAAGAATTCTGAGTTTGTATTGGTCTGATCAGCCATAGGTGGACTTGACTCTAACATAATGATGCCATTTTAGTCCATTTCGAGAATAAAAGGTACCAACTACCCAATAGTGATAATTGAACACTCGGTTTTACATATTTCAATTCATGGAAACTTTAGAAAGAAAGCTAGCACACTCTCCAAACTAAAAATTTTCAAGGGTTCTTCTCCATCTTTCAAGATTTTCTTTCTAAGAGAAAGACTTTGCCAAGGGAATAATGATAAGCATCTTGGATCCATTGAGAAGAGGAGAAGGAAAAAGTAGCAGGCAAGATGAAACTTGGGAAAAGTATCAATTAGGGCAATTTTCCCAACCTCTGACTAAATTTTGTAAGGGATAGTGCATATTCATCAATGTATTTTGAAGACCAAGATTTGTTCAAATTTAACAAACTGTTTGCATTACAAACACCTCAGTACAAGGGTTGCAATAATGAACAAGCAATGGGAAGGTCTAAAGACGTTTACCACTTTCATAATTTCCTCATGCCTAAACAGTTTTCTTTATATAATAGTTGGGTGCTTACATGTAAATCTTACTGAAAATAGAAGAGAGAACATGGTCATATGCAAAGAGCCACTTGCTACCTCTGTAGACTTGACACGTCACTTAACCTTTCTGAGTCTTTATTTACCTACTTGTAAAATGAGGGTGTTGTATTAGGTGGCCTCTGAGATAGCTTATAGCTCTAGATCTAGGATGACTTTTGCTAAGTAGCCTTCTGACACTGGAAAAGGATCAAAATGTCTCTAAGTCTCTTCTTCATTTATAAAATGTTAATATACCTTTTGTGCCGATTTCATTGGTTTATGAAGAAAAGATGAGATATTTGATATAAGAATGTAGTCATTGGGAAGTGACAAATACCAATGTTTTGCAAATAGTCAAGTAAAATATGCCAGCTGTTCTTATTATTTCTTATAAAGTTAAGCTTCATAGAGCTGAGTTATGTAAAAACAGTTAGTTTCTCTATATGAATACGAGTTGCTATAATTATCAGCAAGATGTGTGTGGCAGAGAAGGTACTGGGTGCCATAGTTAAGAGACCCAAGTTTGAATCTTATCTGAGATACTTGCTACCTTTGCTGTCATGATCAAGCAACTTCAACTCTCTAAGATTCAATTTCCTCATATGTTAAATGGAGATAATCATTCTTCTACTACCTACTCAATAAGGTGGTACTGTTGGTAAGGAAAACCCTCTAAAACCTCGATGTGCTCTTTAAATACAAGTTGCTCATCCTTAGGTCCCTTCCAGAACTAGCATTCCATATTTTGTTTTTCTATAATGCCCCAATAATTATTCATAAAAGTTAGTTTTTCATATTTTTTTCTTCAGTACAACAGTGAATATTTATGTTTGAAGTGACAAGGTTGATTTTATCATTCTATATGAAAGGTAGACATGCTCTACTTTAGAGTTCAAATATTTTTAAAACACAAATATTATACCAAATAACTGTCATAATATATTTAGACAGAAGATTTAAGATTTATAAATTTTAATGCATCTTGCTTCAAATCACTTTTGATTACTTCCAAGGAAATTTTGAATTATAGGAAGAAATACCATGTGTTTATATTAGATGAAATCTCTTTAATCTTGTAAAAAATTACAGGGCTATGAAGTATATTCAGTTTTCTCTAACAGATGACTTAACTTGTACACTTTCTGACATTTTATTCAATAACATTTTATTTTAAATGTCAACTATACATAAATTCACTCCCATCACAGTCATGGAGATGTTCAAATGTTCTCAATTTTAGACAGGGAAAAGGAAAGTGGTGTGTGTGTGTGTGTGTGTGTGTGTGTGTGTGTGTGTGTGTGTGTGTGAAGGGGTGAAGGGGAAAAAAGCAAAAGAGAAAGACTTCAAAAGTCTGTATCTAAAAATGTCTTAAAATGATCATCTGATTTTTATGAGACAAAAAAAATAAAAAGCCAACCTGGAATATAGCAATAAATTATGCAACACATCATAAATTTTATATCACCCATTGTAATTGTGGTACAATGTTTCTGAAAATTCTCTTCCTAAAAGAAACATAAAACATTGCTTTCTGTTGCAATGACAATAGATTTTTTTCTTTGTTTTAAAGGAAAGACAAATGTATACTTATAAAAAGTTTTTCAATATTGGAAGTAGCAATATCATTTATAAACAAACACCAAATAAGTTCACTTTATGTCGATTTTGAATCCAAACATTTAATGTATTTTAGTAAACATTTATGTTATATTATATTTATTTATTTAATAAGATTTAAGAAAACAAAGAAAAAAAACCCTGAAAAAAACACCCTAACCTCAAGAAGTTTCTGTTCTTTACACAGAGGGAGAAAACATGAATTCAGAACAATAAACAGAAAACCTAGAGAAAGAATAAATCCAACGTAATTTCTCAGAGACAATATCAACCTACTACATTTTGAGGCCTAATCCATTTTAATAATATCTACTTTTTGCTGTTGTTTTTTCATTGTTTTGGAATGTTTCTTTCAAAATTTCTGAGAATAATTGAGTTTTGCATGAATGCAAATGAATTTTAAATAAAGACCTCTCAAACCTCCCAAACCAAAAGAGATTTTTATTTCTTGTTTTTAAGAGAGTGGAATTAGTGGTTTGCAGTTTATTTTATATTTATCCATGAAATATTAGTAGGTTAATAGCTGCTGGCTTTCTAGTTTATTCTAAGAGTATCTCTTTGTCAGTGTCAATGATTTCTTATATTGCATTTGCCTTTATGTGAATTGTCAGAAAAAAAATTATGTTTCTCTTCTCTATTTTCCCTGTGGGGGGCAATGTCCCTCCATTACTCTTTAGCAAATGACTTAAAAACTACAGAGAAGTCTAGAAACTAGTTTTAAGCACCAGACTTAGCTAGTGAAGTAAAATGGGGGCATTAAGTAGTACATATGCCCTAAGGAAACATTTTTAACAATTGCAAGGTATGTGGTTTTGTCAGGCATTTATTTTTATTGGTTGAACAAAATGTTTTTTTAACTTCTTTGTAAAGCACAGATGCAATCACCAAAACAGGAATTTGTTTTTCTTACCTTCTAATAATTTTATACCTCAAGTGTTTATTAATAAAATTATTAGTACCAACCACTTTTACCATTTTTCTTTAAAAACAGGTTACTCCAGACCTTGTGTTTACAATCTTTCATCACAATAGTTGAAAAGAGGGAAGCACTCCTCAGTCTTCCCTCTTCCCCCCCCCCAAAAAAAAGTAATAGGAAATCAGGAAGAACAATTATATTTAGTCACAAAGGAGAAGTCTTAAAGATTTATATAGCCACATTCATATGTCAAAAATTGATATTGGTGTGTTCTGCATTTAAATTCACTTTTTTCCCTTTAAAATTCATTTTCAAACTTAGCAATGTTTATTTTTACTCAATCCGAAAAAATGTCCTATAGGGATAAAAATGCTATCAGATGGAAAAATGAGCAAATACCAAAGCAAACAAAATCTGAACTATTGTGATGAAATTGATTTTTTTTTATCAGATTGATTTTGAATCCTTTAACTCTGCTTAGCATTTAATGTCTTGTGTGAGGAAAACAATGAAAAAACAAGTTGTTGTTGCAAGGACTTGCAAAGTGTGAAAGTTTTTGCTAAGGACCTACTCTGAGCAAGCCATTGTTCTGTGTACTGGAGTTACATGAGAGAACTAAGAGCATTCATATTGTGTTCCAAAAGAACCCTACTAGGAGGAACACATTTCCAGGGGGACAAAAGACAAGTACATATGCTATAGAAGTCTACAATGCTAGGATGGAAGGAAGGAAGAGGAAAAGGGAAGAAGGAAGAGAGCCAATTTGTATTTGTAATGCCAATTTGTAATTGGCAGGAGAGCCCTGCCCACAATGGGCCTATCTTTTTTTTTTATTTATTTTTTGGTACTGACTATTTCTATTTTGCCCAGGATGGCAGGTATTATTAGCAAGACCAATCCCATTAATGTCCCAAAGAGAGCTTTAACTTTCTGGTTTCCAATTCAGAATGATTCTCCTTAGGCAATCTAGTAGCCTCCTATTTCTAAGGGCTTCCCTGAATGATAATGAATTTAGTGTGGATACAGTGAGCTACAGAGCTCACTAAAGCTCAGAACTCCCAATTCAAGGGATCTACCATTCTCAGCCTACTCAATAGATGAGATTATAAGAATATACCCACCAAGTGAGCTGACACGTTTACTTTCTAATAAATGAATGAAAATATTAAGGATTGATGGCTATGGATGTCTGTTTTGGTCTTAGAAATCACTGGGCCTGTGAAGAGATTCATAGAGGACTTTTGATTGATAACCTCTTGCCATTAACAAAGATAGTACTGATTTGATTACAGTTCCAAAACTTTAAAGAAAGGAAGGTAATGACAAAAACATCACAATTGCTATATCTTGAGTAATTAACTCTATGACAGGAACTTGTACAAGTCTCACTTTTGTGGGAAAATACTTAATTATTCATTATTTATTAATATACTATGAACCTAGTGTTATGTGGCTAAAAAAGTGTTCAATCCAAAGCCAAATCTTGCCATAGAGGTCAGCCTTATTTCAGAGACATTCCAGAGAACAGAGATGTTTGTAAGAAATGTTTAGCTCTTTTGCCATGTTTTGAATCCACTGTAATCCTGTGTTTGGGTCCCCCAATTAATATTGAATGCTTATACTTACCTGCTGACATCTATCTCAAGCAATCTTACCTAGAAACTGCCCTTTTTTGGAAACTATATTTGTTAGACATGGGAAATTACTGAAATTGTTAAAATTTTAAATAGTGTTATTGTTAGATTTGTATGCTCATATTTTGGCATCAGTTTTAAGGATGGATCATAGTAGAGATTTGAATCAGAGAGAATGATTAGGATGCTTTTAACATATTGCACGTACGAGGCAGGGAGGTCTTGGATTACATTTGTGGGAAAAGGAAGTAAAAAAGTGATAAGAGAGATATTACAGAGGTAAACTGAACAGTATTATGCCATTAATTAGATGTGAAAGAGAATAAAGAATAAAACTGCACTAATTTCATTCCTAGGGCACTTGGAGGTTAGTGGTACTACATTTCTTATTATCGAAGTCAGGAGGAGGGGAAAATTTACAGGATGCCAGAGAGAGGTCCAGTTTTGGATACAAAACTAGGTTGAACTTATGCTATTACTGAGATATTTAGGTTGGAAATACCTAGCTGGCAGTTGGAAATTAGGATGGGAGATATAAAATGCTAGGATACAAGTCTGGGTCTCAACTGCATAGGGGTGATAACTACTTTAATGGAAATGCATGAGGCAGAGAGACAGACAGAGAGAAAGACAGAGATGGAGAGACAGACACACACAATGAGAAAGAGAGGCAGAGTCAGAAAGAGACACAGAGAGAGACAGAATTAGAGACACCAAGACAGACACAGAGACAGACAGATAGAAAAAGAGAAACAAAGGCAAAGACACAATGAAAGAGAGATACACAAAGAGATAGAGACACAGAGAGAGACAGGCAGAGACATAGAGAGTGGATTACAGCTTGGAGGAATGCTTACATTTACAAGAAGGAATTAAGCCAGTACTTTATAAATATTATTACATTTCATCCCCACAACAAGCCTGTAAACTATCAATTATTAGGAGCCAGATATAAAAAGTGCAACCATTGAAGGATATCAATGAGGATGTCGAGACATCCATATAAGGAGCAGCAGTATATAAGACAATTTTAGTATCTTGATTCTGCAGGGTTAGTGTGATTCCCTAGCTACAATTTACTTTTTTATATGCTTTGTATTTACTTATTGCAAAGATGAATGTCTGTCTGTCTGACTTTTTTAAGAATTCCTAAACTTTATAGTGCTAGTCATAATTGCTAGTATCTGTCTTTGTCAGCAAGGAAATAGCCCAGATTTGGAAAAATAAAAAACAAACCTCAGACCCAAGATTATCTTTTTTTAAAGATAAAATCAACCCATGTATTGGACAATGTATGCTAAAATCAAATCTATGCATAGATACTTCTGGATCCCATATATAAAATTATGCCCCCATTCTCAAAGGTACTAAGTAATTTTTTTTTAAATCTTCTATTATCTTTAGATAACTTCTTATTTATCACTAGACAAAAATTCCAAACAAATAACTTTTAAAAGTTTAGTAACCAATAAAATTAATCTCCTCCCTTTATAAACTTTCATGTTACTTGATTAATCTGCCTTATATCTTCATTATAATGTTGTCCCTGAGCTTTAGAGCTGAAACTGGTGCCTATGCATCTGATCCATGCTCAATCAGTTATTCTTCCTATTACCCTACACTGATTCTCAACTTGTTTCTCAAGTATTTTCATTGACTTTTTCTCTGGGTGGTTACCATAGGCCTTCAAAACAATGGACAATTAGAGCAAAGAAAGCAAACAGAATGCAAACAAATATCTAAGATATTTAAAAGTTTACAGTAAAGTAATTGATCATTGAAATTACACTGCAACCAAGTTAAATTTAAAATTAAATTAAATTCTTGTTTTCTATATTTGTCTTTAACTTTGTTGTTTCCATACTAATATCATTCTTCTTCCTGACATTACTCCCATCCATCTTTTTCAAACAAAATCTTAAAAATCCCCTGAGCCCCAACATAGTGGTTGAGCTCTTAATCTCTTATTCTTTATAACTGGAAGCATGGGATAATAGGAAGGAATTCTGGGTTTACAAGCAGAGGATCCTCATTCTGCTACTTGTGTCCTATCACTGTGCCTTATACAATTCATTTAACCTCATCATGCACAAGCTTCTTTATCTCTGTTCCACATGCTATGTGGCATCTCTTCTGATTTCTCCTTGAATTGACAGCCCAAGTCCTCAGAATGGGCAGCTATATCCCCTGAAGTCTTTGAGTGATCCCTGAGGGATTAAAGGATGTCTTTTATAGTACTATGTCTTATAAATCCCTATAAATATGCTACACCCTAAGATTATCATGTAAAAATCAATATAGTTGGCCCTAAGAAGCTTTTAGGCAGCTCAACAATACAGTGCATAGAACATTGGGTATGGAGTTAGAAGACCTAAATTCAAATCCAGCCTTAAATATTTACTTGCTGTGTGATGGTGGTCAATTCATTTTAATCTCTATTTGACTCAGTTTCTTCAACTGTAAAATAAGGATAAGAAAAATTACTCCCCTTGTTGTGAGGATCAACGGATATAATTGCAAAGTGCTTAGCATAGTGCCTAGGATATAGTATATACTAAGTTATCAGGTGTTCCTGTCCTGTCTGATTCTTCATGACCCAATTGAGGTTTTCTTGGCAAAGATATGGGGATGATTTGTCATTTTCTTCTACAGATTATTTTTTTTTTTACAAATCAGGAATTGGGGGCAAACAGAGTTAAGTGACTTACTCAGGGTCACACAGCTAGTGAGTATCTGAAGCCAGATTTCAATTTATTATGATGAGTTTTTCTGACTTCAGACTCAGAGCTTTATCCACTGTTATCACCTAGTTGTCCTATATAAATATTAGTTATTATTATACCAATTTAATAAAAAGTAAATTGGTAAAAAAAAAAGTAAATTAGAACAAACATACCCCTCCCCCAAAAAATCTGTGAAACATTTTCTCACAAGTATATGAAGGATTAATGGTCAAGTGATCTCAAGTTTAGAAAGTGCATAGAGCAAATAACTGATTGTGATTGCTAAAAATTGTGATTCCTACACTTTTTGGGATGCTCAAGATGGTCCCCTTAGGCATGAGGTAGTTTCTTTGCTGGGATTTGCATTCTTACATTGTATCCAACTTGCTGTTCTGAGAGAGACAATACTAGGACATTGTGTGTTGGGTACAAAGGCAGGGAAATTGTAGCCAAAACTAAAGTCAAAGAGCTATTGTTCCAGGGCAGATAGGTGGGGCAGTGGATAGAGCACCAGCCCTGAAATCAGGAGGACCTGAGTTCAAATCTGGTGTAAAAAAAAAAAGCTATCGTTCCTCCCTTAATTTTTCGGGAAATTTAGATGGAATTCCATCTTTTTGTTTCCTATTTACTGGAATCTAATCTTTATTTTATGTTGATCTGCAATTTGATTTGATTTTAAATTAAATTTTATTTTTACAATGAACTATATATATGTATACATAGTTCATTATAAATTATATACATATATAGTTCATTATAAAAAAAATTACACACACACACACACACACACACACACACACACACCTATATACTAAGGTGGAGACCAAGAGCGTGGAAACGTGAGTCCTTGTTTATACATATACAAGAAATCTTCCATATGTTGGGGAAGAATTAAGGTTAGTTGAAAAAGCCTAGACTAAGTTCAATTCAAACTCTAGTGATCCAATCACAGTAGTCTCAGAATTGTAAGAGAATTTTTGCCTCAGCCTAGTATCTAAACACTAGAGACAATCAAAGCATGACTCTGAAAGTGATTCTTCCATGAGAAATTCAAAGACTAGGAATTCTTAATAGACTGCAGAACTATGCAATTGGAAACTAAGGGCATGTACTGAGGAATGACTAGATGAATTATATTATTTTGAAGGCAATAGGATATTACAGCACCATCTGAAATGGCAACATTAGATGGTTTCAGAGAAAATTGAGCAGACTTCATGAGTTGATACAATTTGAAGTAAGAAGGATTATGACAATTTATACATTAACAGCATTATAAAGAAAAAAAATATTTTAAAGGCTTGAAAATTCAGATCATTAACCCCAAGGACTAAAAATTAAGCATGTTACATACACCCTGAGAGAAGAGTGATTGATATAAGATGCAGACCAAGTCATGCATTTTTTGAAAATTAAATAATATCTTTTTTTTTAAATTTGGGAGCTGATCTTTTGTGGGATACATATTCTGAGTGGCATGTTTTTCTAGGTGTTTCTCATGCTCTGCCATCTTATGAGAAGGAGGCAAGGCTAGTGTTGAGCATGACTTCAGTCTCTTCAAGGAAACTAGAACATCAGTAACTGGTTCAGATATCAATACAGAACTTCTTGTCTCTCAGAATTTCCCCTGCTTTGGTACTGATCACCCTATGAAGACAAATCTGATGCACAATCTGTAAATCTGCAAAATTCTCCATTTAGGGCCCAAAAGACTTGTCTTGACCATATTATAACAAATTCCCTTTTCCTCTTACTTTTATCTTTAATATATGGAATCAATATCTTCTGATGTAATATATATATTTCCTTCTGATACTTTTATCCATGCTTTCTTTTGTTACTATCCTTTTTCACCCATTTCATGATTGTGACAAACTTACTTTCTTCCTAGAACTTTTCACTTTATCTGCTTTTGTTTTCTGGGCACTAATGAACCTGGTACCTACTGAATGTCCCTATAAAAAGTTATTCAACCATGCTCACTGAAGACACTGTACATGCAATTGCCATCTCCAATAATAGTTATTCCTTTTCTTAGTCCCTGGCATATTAAACCTGGAAGAGGAGCAAACATGGCCCTTATTTATCACTGACACTTTCAGACCATCCATTTTCCATCATTGTTATCAAAGCTTTGACGCCGTAAGATTCATACTTATTCTCCAGTCCAGGAACTTGTCACAGTCATCTCCTAGCTTCTGCATCCTTACATTTCCATTCTCAAAGGGTTTTAGTCTCTGGATTATAGTAGTGATTTTAATTCCAACCACTGCCTTCATAATCAGGAACTGTAATATACTGATTATACAGATAACCAACACTGAAAGAAATAAGGACACTGATGAAAGCAATGATTAATCATGATACCAGAAAGCCAATGATGAAACACATTATCTACTTCCTGACAGATATTATATTAAACATACAGAATGGGTAATGTGTTTGGATCTAGATAATGAGGTATTTTTTCCTTATATTTTTTGCAAATAGTTTTTTTTCTTTCCCCAGTGGAAATGAAGATAGAGGAAGATAAAAATTAATGCACAATAATTATAAAGGAAAGACAAAAATAAAATAAAAGTCACATTAAAAGAATATAAATGTAGTTATTCCTTAAAACACCTGGCCTCCCATTTTGTCAGTCTCCTCTACTCTCATGACATACATTGCTATTCAAAATCAGCCACCTATATCAATGATTATAGACTAAATGTCATCATCTCCCATTAACAAAATAGAGCTCTAAAATCTTCTCTGGCCATAACCCACTATCCTTCTTTCTCACTTCTCTTAAATTTATTCCTTGTTCTTATTTTGACCTCCATTCTTTCCAAACCTTTGGGTTCCTTCTGTCAAACATTTTACTTTAGCTCCACTTTCCTAATTTTATCTTCTTGACCTATTTTGACTGGTTTAAATTTATACAATTCTTGACCTTTGAATTTCCTGTCACCTTGTCCTAAGTCTTATTTAATTCCAGCCCAAGGTTATTACCACCTGTCACTTTGCCTATTTCAACTATGATGCTACTGAATGTTCCTGGAGAAATTCATTCAACCATGCTTTCCAGATTCACAACAAATTTATTTTATTTAATCATAACTGAAGCCTTACTGATTCGTGGATATATTTAAAAACTTCTAGCTTAATTGGCTTATATCTTTTACAGTGGACATTCTGAATCTTTTCTGCTTTCTTTTATGCCTTTCTATACATTGGTCACCTTGTTGCTTATTTTATTGAGAATTGGACATAATTATTCTGTTTCCTCTTCTTTCCTACTGCACACTTCAAAAATCATGTTCTATTATCCTTCTGTCTGACAAAAAAGATTTTCCTCCTTGCCAAAGCTAATGCTCTAATGAGGCTCTTGATATTATACCCTTTTATCTTCCATAAGAGCTAACTTTTTTGGTCAGATATTTTCTCTTGCTGTCTCTTGTTTTCCTTATCAACCAGCTGCTTACAACATGCCTAGTTCTATACCATTAAAAATTTTTTGTTATCACATTTATTTATATTCCTATTATCTTCTTCTCTTTTCCTTCTTTTTCTTCACTTTCCTCTCAATTCTCAATCTCTTAAGACCTAGATTCTGAATTGAACAATTGAAATTGTTCTCTCTAATGTCACCAAAGTTCTCTTGAATGCTAGTTCCAATGGCTTTTTCTCTATTCTCATTCTACTTGATCACCCTCTAGACTTTACACTGCTAATAATTCCTCCTCCTACAACTTTTCTTCATGATGGATTTACATGATGCCATTCTAACCTATTTCTCTTTGTACATGTTTTAATTACCTTTGTTAGGTCATTATCTACCTCTTATCCATTAAGCTTGAATATTCTGCATGGTCCTGACCATGGTTCTGTTGCCTTGCTCTTGCCCATCTATTCATGGTACTCTTATCAAGAGCTATAGGATCAATTTTCATCTCTATCTGCATAGCTTTCAGATTCATATAATCAGTAATAATCTTTAAAAAAAAATCAAATCCATCACTAGCTGCCCTTTCATAGTTTCCTCTAAACTGGACCAATGAAAATGGTTCTGAATTGGTTTCAAGAGAGCTGAAGATTTCTCTTCAAATTATCTTCCACAGAACTCCCAGGTTAATATATCTAAAACAGAGATCGAGATCTGTACACAGTAATCTTTTGTTTATAAAATTTCAGTGGCTCTATTTAACCGCTAGGAAAAAAAAAAAACAAAACTACACATATTTCTCAGGTTAGCATTTTAATTCCTCCATTATCTGGTCCTATCTGCCTTTTTGTATTTATTTTACAGATATACAATTATAATTATACACATATAATTACATATTATATATAATTATATAATATATAAAATGGCAGTTATAATTATACACAGACTATGGTTAAGCTAACGTAATCTACTTATTTCCTTAGCCTCAAATTTTATTTTCCATCTTTTTTCCCTTGTATAAACACTCATTCATTTTTGGAATGCTTCCCTTTTTTTTTTGCTTCTTAGAACCCTAAGTTCTGGTTTTACAATGTTGTGAACTTTGACAAGTCACTGTCATCTCAGAGTTTCACTTTTCTAACTGGTGAAATGAGTGGTTTGGACTCAATCACCTCTAAAGGTTCTTTCAAGCTGTAAATCTTTAATTCTATGAGAGTTTAGTTCAGGTGCTATCTTAAATACAAAATTTTTTGACAACCCCTCTCTTCTTCTTGCCAAATGCCCATATTATTTTCATTTCTTTGTCTCTTTCTGTGTCTCTCTGTCTCTCTCTGTGTGTGTCCCTCCCTTTCTCTCTTTCTCTGACTCTGTCTCTGTATCTTTCTCTCTGTCTCTCTCTCCATTCCATTATCCCTCTCTCATCTCCCTTTTTTTCTTTTACATGAAATTATCAGTATTTTTATTTTTGTGTACATGCTGAATAAGTCCAAAGAATATGAAGTTCCTTGACTCCAGAGATTCATTTTTGTCACTGTAATCTTTATTTCCCAACTTTGAACACAGTAGAAACTTGATAAAATTTTTATTGTAATAAATTTCTGTGAAGAAGGATTCATGTCATATCAAAGGTACAATTTCAAATCTATTTACTAGGCTACCCAATAACCTTATTAAATACCCTTGTACTGAAATGAACAGTTACTTCTTGAAAAATCCCTGTTTGAAAACCATTTTAATTAATGGAAAGATTGTCATGACAATTATTTTGTTGAATGTTCTCAATAGATTAAAAAAAAGAATTTGAGTTCTTACAATAGATTTATTACTGTCTTAAGAGCTGTGGGATATATAGTAATGGTAAATAAAATGCTTCCTGTCCTTAAAATTTTTTAATTCTTAGATACATGAGAAATGATGAAAACTAAAGACAATATATAATGATAGTTAATTCAACATATTTAAGATTAAAAAGGTAATGTATAGATGATAAATTCTATAGGCTGATACTAGCCTTCCTACTTTGAAAAATTACTAGGTTTATAGGATGATAAATAATACAGGGAGGTTTGAGGAAACTTAAAGTCTATCCAAACTTCTTCATTTTTCCATTCTAGAATGAAAGAATCAGAGCCTGAGGGGACTTGAGGTTCTAGGTAGTATAACCATCCTCATTTTATCAATGAAGAAATTTAGGTCTTGAGAAGGTATGCTATTTCCCCAAGGTCATACAAATAGTAGATATCAGAACTGTGCAATCAAATCCAGGTCTTCAGCTACAGAGATTTATTTCCAAATTTCCTTCTAATTGCTTACATTTGTTATTTTAATGACTGAGAAGGGACCCCTGTTTTTAAAGTAATTAATTTCCCCCACACACTTATACATAGAAAATATTTTTTTAAATTTACATACACATTCGCTTTTTTACATATTTTTTATAAGTCATGTTGGGAGAGAAAAATAAGAACAAAAGGGAAAATATAAAAAAAATAAAATGGAAGAAAAAGAAAAAAAATTGAATATAGGATGTGTTGATTTATATTCAGCTTCCATAGTTATCTCTCTCTGGATATAGATGGCATTTTCCATTGAAAGTTTATTGGGAGTGCCTTGGATCACTGAACCACTGAGAAGAACCAAGTCTGTCATAGTTGATCATCAAAGAATTTTGCTGTATATTGTGTACTGTGTACAATGTATTCCTGGTTCTGCTTCTTTTGTTCAGTGTCAGTTCATGTAAATCTTTCCAGGCCTTTCTAAAATCAGTTTATTCATAATTTTAATAGAAAAGTAATATTACATTACTTTCATATGCCATAACTTATTCAGCCAATTCCCAATTCATGAGTATATACTCATTTTTCAATTCTTTGCCACCACAAAAAAGAGCTACTATAAACACTTTTGCACATGGTCCTTTTCCTCCTTTATGATTTCTTTGGGATATGGACCCAGTAGTGGCACTGCTGGTTCGAAGAGTATGCACAGCTTTATCACTCTTTGGACATAGTTCCAAATTGCTCTCCAGAAGGGTTGGATCATTTCACAACTCCACCAACAATGCATTAGTGTTCCAGTTTTCCCACACCTCCTCCAATATTTATCATTATCTTTTCCTGTCATCTTTGTCAATCTGAGAGGAATGAGGTAGTACCACAGAGTTGTTTTAATTTGCATTTCTCTAATCAGTAGTGATTTAGAGCATTTTTTACGACTATAAAAGGCTTCATCATCCGAAAAGTATCTATTCATATCCTTTGACCATTTATCAATGCGTATTGACACAGTTCTTTATATATTTTAGAAATGAGGCCTTTATCAGAAACAGTAGATGTAAAAAATTTCCCCCAGCTTTGTACTTCCCTTTTAATCTTGTTTCTGGTTTTGCTTGTGCAAAACCTTTGTAATTCAATCTAATCAAAGATGTCCATTTTACATTTCATAATTTTCTCTAGATCTTTGGCCATAATTTTTTCCCTTTTCCAAAGCTCTATCCCTTTCTCTTCTAATTTGCTTATGGTATCACCCTTTATGCCTAAATCATGTATTCATTTTAATCTTATTTTAGTGTGCAGTATGAAAATTTCTGACAACATTTTCCAGTTTTCCCAAAAATTTTTGTGAAATAGTGAGTTCTTATTGCCTAAGCTGGAGTTTTGGGGTTTATCAAATACTAGATTACTATAATCATAGATTATTGTGTCATGTATATCTAACCTATTCCACTAATCCAACACTCTATTTCTTAAGCAAGGCCATATGTTTTTTGATGACTATTACTTCATAATAGATTTTTAGATCTGCTTCTACTATGCTACCATCCTTTTGGAGAATTGATTTCCAAAGGGAAGAGGGCCATAATTGACCTCATACCATGACTGGTGTTTCTCTGGCTTTCTTTATGTCATAAATTAGAACTTATCATTAACCTTTTGAATTAATTTTTTCTGATTAATGTAGAACTTATGTAGAAGTCTTTGCTTAGTACAGACTTCATCCCTAATTTCTTCAGCCTTGTCTCATAAGATGGTTCATAAATGCCTTCTTTAATTTCTCATTGTGTCTTCAGTATTATATGCCAAGTCATTTAATATTTCTATTGTGTGGCCTCTTTGAGAAGAAAGGCATTTTGAAGGGTGTTTATGGACCCTAGAAAGGAAATGAAGAAGAAAACTTTCAATTTTTCTGTAACTAAACTCCAATGATTTTTTAATTTAAAAAAATGATATTGTCTGTTTCCTATATAAACAAGAAAATTCATTGGGTTGGGAGAAAGCTATTTATTGGTTTATCTGTTTTATTTCCTATATAGAAGGAAAATAATAAAAAGTGTTTATTGATTTTTATATAATTTGTAATACAAGAATTAACTATTTAGCTTTTTCATTTTCTCTTTCTATTGTTGCTATGTGTGCTTTATATAAACACATTACAAGATTTAGCAACATCAAAATAAAATTTTTCCCATAATAAATTTCCTCATAAATGGTAAAACAGAATCATTATTTATATTTTCCTGTTTGCATTTTTTTTTCTTCATGTATGTGAAGTTTAAAAATCTCTCTTAAAGTTGGTTACCAACCAATTCCCCTTCTCTTCCTACTCTGTCATCTTACCTTTGAATTGAAGGATGTGGCAACTTTGAAAGTTGTTCATGGATGATGTGAGAATAAATAAGGATTCCCTGATATTTCCCAAGATGGAGAAGCGCAAATGAAAAATCAATATATTGGAAACTAATGAGCAGAAAATAAGCCATTCATTTTGAGAGATACTATAAATATGAGGTAGGTATTACCCAAATTAGGTGAAGATGCATGACTTGTACTTCATTCATTTTCTGATCTGGGATTTGAGGGTCACTCTGAATTATCCCTCACATCACTGATAAGACTTTTCTTATTGTGATACAATGGATGTTTTTAGGCACCCTATGGAGGTTGTAGTGCCCCTTAAGAAATCTGCCTACATGGTTCAATGGACAAGAAAACCCAATGGAGTTGAGGGGAGGGAGGGAAAAGGATAGACTTTTTTCTCAGAGATTTTCTTTGTGGTTGATGGCTGTTCACTTGGAACATCTCCAGTTAGAGACTCCTAATATTAATCATAGTTATCTTGATGACACTCAACTATGGTTACCTTCTTTTACAAATAAGAACTTAAGTATTCAAACAGCTGCTGTATTCCACTGAAAGGTTTTTGCCCTTTGTTCTATTAAATCATCATATGTAAGATCAAAGAAACTTTAAAATTGTCAACAAAATGTAACCCATTTAGGTGGGGTCAGGAACCCTGCATGAACCTATCATATTTCTTCATTCACTTAATTATGGAGAATAAGTACTAGAGTTAATACATAAGGATATATCTTTAAGAATAAATTTAAATGTCAGAAGGCATTATGTTAAGACAATTCTAAGTTAATGATGACTCTAAAAACTCTAGATAGTAAGAATAAATAACAAAAAATCTAAAGATATCTAGGATTTGACTTGGTATTTTGTAACTCTCATTACTATGGAATTTTAAAGGTTACAAAGAACAATGAAGATCAACTTTATTGCTGTAGTCTGAAATTATTTTAATTCAAAGGGACATAGCTGAAAATGTTTTATTGAAGCAAGCCTAAAATAATTCTGAATAAGTTCAGATTCATAGGATCTTATTTAGGATTGATACACCTGATGTCACTGATCAAGATCAAATGTCCAAAGACCATTTCTCATGTTTTAAAGAATTTGTTATTCACTGTTTCCCCTACAGGAATAAAAACTTCAGCAAGCATTGCCAAAATGCAGTCAGTTCCCCTCAGCCTGGTAGAGGTGTACTGAAGTGTACTAGAATATGACTGTATATGTTACAACTTCTTGAAGCCACAGGGAAGATTTAATTGTCAGGTGTACATCAAAAGTATATGACCAATCTTGAAAAGAACTTGGAAAGACCTCACACTAGAGATGCTAGTGTTTCTGGAATACCTCATACACCCCACTTTTCAGGAAATAATGAGCCCTTTTTAAAAAAAATAAAAGGTGGCTATTTAAAATGAGGTGGGGAAAATATGAAAACAAATTATAGTAATCGATGCCCTCAAAGACAACATACAAGAAATAAGTACAACACAAGGCTGCATTTGATAAGAGCAAAAGGAGATATAAAGTGTTCTAGGAAAATCTGATGATGTAGTGATATAGTTCTTTGAAGGCATCAATTAAAATGTTTTGTTTTTTGTTTTACAAAAAAATTGTTTATTTCTTTTCACAGATATCATATTTTCCCCCATCCCCTTTCAGATAGTCACTTTTTATTCAAAAAAAATGGGAGGGAAGTTATGCAAAAGTAGGCAATATATTAAAATGTCTGATATTACACTTAGTTCTCCATGCCCATAGTCTCCTATCTTTGCAAATAAGAGAGTAGAGAGCTACCTTTTCATATCTTAATTCTGGGATCAAAGTTGGCCATCATAATTTTACAGCATTTAGTTTTAATTATTTTTCTGCTGTTTTTTTTTTTTTTTGCATTTACAATGTTGCAGTTGAGAAGATTGAAATGATCAGTTCCATTTTCTTATGGATCCTATTTGCAATTTATTACTTTTGTCCTACACCTGATAAATATCTCATTTCTAAAATGAACTGTGTCAAATTTATAAGAATGCAAATCATTCTCCAATTGGTAAATGGTCAAAGGATATGAACAGACAATTTTCAGATGATAAAATTAAAGCAATCTATAGTTATATGAAAAAATGCTCTAAATCACTTTGATTAGAAAAATGCAAATTACCTCATGCCTCTCAGATTGGCTATGATAACAGAAAAAGATCATGATAAATGTTGGAGGAGATGTGGGAAAATTGGGACATTAATGCATTGTTGGTGGAATTGTGAATTGATACAACTATTTTGGAGAATAATTTGGAATTATGCCCAAAGAGTATGCCCAAACCATGCATACTCTTTGATCTACTAGTGCCAATTTTGGACTTTATACCAAGGAAGCCATAAAGAAAGGGAAAGGACTCACATGTACAGAAATGTTTGTAACAGCTCTTATTGTGATTGCAAAGAATTGAAAAATGAGTAGATGCCCATCACTTGGGTAATGGTGAACAAGTTATGGTATATGAAGGGAATGGAATATTATTGTTATATTAATGATGAACAAACTTCTATGGTCAGAGCCAAAATGGTAGAGTAAAGTCAGGAAGCTCTTCAGTTATCCGAGTTTCCCTCAAAAACCAAATGAAACGAAGCCTGTGAACAGTGTGTGACATAATGAAACTACTCTTCAACTCAAGATAGACTGGAAAAACTTCAGAAAAGGTCTGTCTTATTGGGGTAAAAAGATTGTTCAGTCCAGTTTAGATAGATTGTGGGAAAGCTGGTGAGAGAGTCTTAATCACAGCAAATCAGCAACTAAGACCTGGCTCAGTAGAGGAGAAATCAGTGTGGTAGTTTCCAGTCTCAGATCAGAAGGCTAACTCAGGGAAACCAGGCTGTTTCCTGAAAAGAGCAAGGCAAAGCTACCCAGTGCAAACATAAGGGTCCCCTGTGCTCAAAGTCAAGGCACGTAGCTGCACAGAAAGTTTGAGACAATGCCCTCCTATACCCAGTAATAGAAAGTAAAAAAAAAAAAGTGGAAATACCAAAAGTTGAGGAAAGGAATGCATAAAAACCCAGAAAAGAACCTTGACCATAGAAAGCTACTATGTTGACAGAGCAAAACAAAACAACAATTCAGATAAGGGCAAATTATCCATAGAAGAAATCTCTAAGACTGATATAAATTGATCTCAAGCCCAAAGAGGCTTCTTCAAAGTGATCATAAAAGACTTTAAATGGCAAATAAGAGAGGTAGAAATATAAATGAGAAAAGAAATGAGACGTATGAATGAGAGAGTCAACAACTTGGAAAAGGAAGGGGAAAATTGTCTGAAGAAAATAAATCCTTAAAAAATACAATTGGCCAAATGCAAAAAAAAAAGTCCATTGAAGAAAACAGCACTTTCAAAAGTAGAATA
>JAJPUD010024272.1:0-18932 GCA_023553655.1 Myrmecobius fasciatus | reverse complement strand
CCCCTCCCCCCGGGCGCCTCTTGACCCGCGTTCCCAGGCGGCCCCCTCTGGCCCCGGGTCTCTCCAGCCTGCGGGGGACACCTTCAGTCGCCAGTGGACATCCGGCCGGACTCCACCTATTTCAGGCCTGACCTGGTCCCTCCCCAGCTCCACGGCTTCACGCTCTCCCCGGATCGGCTTCTAAAGCTTCGAAACAATGGCCATACAGGTGAAGCCCCAAGGCTGCTACTCACCGGGGGGAGGGGGGCGGAGCTGAAGGGGAAAAGCCACGGCTAAGGGGGTGGGGTTCTGGAGGAGGGAGGGCCAGGGCCAGGCGCTGCTACCTGGCGCTGGGCACCGGGACGCGGCCACGCTGGAGTCAGGAGAGGGCATCTCGTGTCGCCCCTCTCTTCGGCAGTGCAGCTAACACTCCCCGCCGGACTGTGGATGACCCTGGGCCTGGGGACGGAGTACCGGGCCCTGCAGTTACATTTCCACTGGGGGGCCCCCGGAGCGCCGGGCTCAGAGCATACGGTCAGCGGCCGCCGGTTTCGGGCTGAGGTGAGCAGGGGGCTGAGGTCAGTGCTGGAGGCCGGGCTTCTCGGCGGCAGACCGGAAGGTCGGTTTGGGATCCAGTATCAGTTCTTATTCTAGATTCACGTAGTGCACCTCAACACGCGATTTGACACGGTTGAAGAAGCCTTGGGGCAGCCTGGGGGCCTCGCCGTGCTGGCTGCCTTCCTTCAGGTACTGCCCGGTGAAGGCTTGACCCTGGAGCTGCCGTCTCTGCAGCCCTTCACCCAGTAACCCTGGAGTAACCCTGCACGTTCTGGATGCGGATCCCTAGGCTCGCCCCACTTTGTTCATCCCCAGAACTCTCACCCTCAGGCTTCCCTGTTCCCTTGCGCCCAAGATCCACCACCCCTTCCCTGGGACCCCCCTTTTCTGCACCCTCTCCAACCTTCCAATCCCTCCCCATTCTCCTGGGATCGCAGGCCCGGATCTATAATCCCCTTCCCCCCTTCCCTCCAGCCTCAGTCATTTTCTGGAGGGAAAGCCTGGGGAGGTGGAGAGAAGGGCATTGAATGGAGTTCTACTGGAGCCCCTCTTGCCCCCGTCCCCACCCCAACTCTCCTCCCCAGTCTCTCTCCTGCACCCTAGTCTTGTGTCCCAACGTGTGTCTCCCCCTAAGGAAGGCCCAGAGCAGAATGACGCCTATGAACAGCTCCTGTCACATCTTGGGGCAATTGATGAGGAAGGTGAGTTTTTGCCTTTGTGCATTTCTCTTATCCCTCCTGCCACAGGACAGTCCTTAGAGAACCCCTTGTCTCAGGGGAGAGATGTAGTCCCTTCCCTAAAGAGACTCAGGTAAAAGTTTAGAAACTACACAATTTACTCTAACATTAAGGAAGAGGAAAGATAAACGTAGCAATAAACACAAATAAGCAGCATGGCGTAGAACGTGCAGTAGTATGTAATCAGAAAGACCTGGGTCCAAATCCTCTCTCTGATCCTTGCTAGCTTTGTGACCATGGGCATTCTCTGCCTCAGTTTCCCCATCCATAAAATCAAGGAGTTCCACTGAATTGCCTTTACTTCCAGCTCTAAATTTGTGATATACAAGGACTTTTTATAAACCAAATAAACAGTAAAACTCCAAAGTTAGGTTTTTACAGTTTTTAATTAGCTAGGGGTTTGACCTCCTTAAGTAACACAATTTTTAAAAAATACCCATCTTGGATGGATAGCCTTCTAAGATGTATTGCGTGCTTCCTTGTCCTCTTAAACAGAGGGTACAAACAGAATATGTCCTTATCTTGATAACTTGGTCGACATTTATTTTAGACTAGACCTGTGATTTTTGTTGGCATAGGGAACTCCCTTTTCTAGGACAGACCAATCTGCTTTTTAGTCTCACACAGTTGCTTGGAAGCAGAGTGATTAAATGATTTGCCTCTGCACGTAACCAGTATATGTCAGAGGCAGGGGAGTCAAGCTCAGGATCTTTCTTAGTATAAAGTCAGCTTTCTATCTACCCTGTCATTATCCCTTTCTAGATCATCATTAGGAAGACTAATTGTACTGTGCTTGGATGCCTTGAGGGCCTGTTGAGATAGAGATAGGGTTGACTACTCATGTTTAACTGGGGATCTGTGAGATGCAGAGTAGCAGAACCTCTGGACCAAAGTGGATCAAGTTTGGTTAGATGTGCTTTTTAAAATTATTGTCTGCCTGATAACTCCATGCTGCAAAGGTACCAGATTTCACTGCAGTCTGCTTCCCTGCTTATAGAACCTCCCATCCCTACTTCTAATTTGTTGCTACTTAGAAGTAATCAGATAACCAAGTTTGTTGGGATTGTGTGTAAAATAAAAGTAAATAGTTTCATGCAGTTAGTGTCTGTGTGAGTGGACCTCCTATATATGGAATTTATTGTAAGAATCTTGAAATATCCATTTTTATTGCTGAGAGGCCCTTTTTGTTCCTAGTTCCAGATTAATGAAAGTTTATTGTGTCTTTAAATGCTAAAGTGATCCAGGATAAAGAAGTGATCAGAACTAGGTTACTTGAGAAACAATTCTAGTAGGAGGCATGGGGTAAAGCATTCCAGATCTGGATTCTAGAGAGATCTGAATTCAAATCCCCCCCTCTGCCACTTACTATCTGTGTGACCATGAACAAGTGAGATTCTCTGAGCCTCAGTTTTCCATGCTGTAGGATGGAAATATTGTTATTTATAGTAGCTCATTTGTGACGATTAAATGAGATCATATATGGAAAAATTTAATATTATTATACTTGGAAAAGGAATGTCTTGTATTGGATGAGATTCTGAGGCTACCAGGTACTGGGAAAGAATGTGTATGTCAAATAAGACCTAAGAAAATGGAGGGAGGGCCAGATTTCCTATGATGATCTCCTGTGGGTCACTGCTCCTTCCTCGTGCTCAGATTCAGAGACCTGGATCCCAGGGTTAGATGTGTCAGCACTCCTCCCTCACAACCTCCACCACTATTTCCGCTATAAAGGGTCTCTGACTACACCCCCCTGCTCACAGGGGGTCATCTGGACAGTGTTCAACCAGACAGTGCTTCTGAGTGCTAAGCAGGTGGGTCTGTAAGAGAGTGAGGTGCGTGGGAGCAGGGAGGGCAGAGCCCATGCATGAGGTACTCACAGTTAGGAGAAAGGGGAAAGGGTACATCTGGCCCAAAAGGAAAAATTGAGATATATGGCAGGGGTTAGGATGGGGGCAACAGTGGGAGAGACTGAAGAGGAGATAAGGAGGGATGAGTGGTAGGGAAATAAGACAGGTATCTGGGCATAGGAAATTATGGGGTTAGCTCATGATATAATAAGTACCATTGAGGATTTTTTGGACATGGGGACTGGGGGTGGTGGTGAAGAGTCAGACTTCTCATCTCCCCTCACTTCCCATGCTTGAGCCTTCTCCTGTGATCCACCCTATGACCCATGACTCTTGACCAAACCATTCCTCCCTTTCCCCCTACCCTATTCTTGTCCCCACCCAGCTCCAGATTCTGTCTGGATCTCTATGGGGCCCTATGGGCTCCCGGCTCCAATGGAACTTCAGGGCAACTCAGCCTCTGAATGGGCGAATGATTGAGGCCTCCTTCCCTACTACTACCATTACCAACAATATACCATCACATCCTAGGGACCCAACTGCTGAGCCAGGTACAGCCCCATTCCCTGCCTCCGTGGATTCCTGTGGCCCTAAATCTTAGGTTCTAACTTTGCCATTTCCCTTTCTCTCCCCTATTCAGTGCGTGACAGCTCCTGCCTGAGTATTGGTAAGTTTTTGACAGGAAAAATCTTTCTTCCCCCTAACTCCCAAGAATCTTCAGTAGGCTTCTTCTGGTGTCTCTTTAGAGACTGTGGCAGCAACATTGGCCAAGAAAATGATCCATTTTGCCCTTTTTGCCCTGCTTTGCTATCCTTATCTTTGACCTAATTAAGGATCCTATTTCCTGGTCCTCATTTTATCCCAGTTACTATCCCCAAAGCCAATGACCCCTGAATACACATACTCTGATACTTCCCAAATATTTATCTTATCTTACTGTTTTTCCTGCTGGGGTGGAGATTGGAGGAAATAAATAAGAGGAAAAGTTGAAGTTCCCTAAATCATGTGAGAAAGGTTAAGATGTCCATGGATTATCTGGTACCAGTTTTGAGCTCTGAGGGACCTCAATGAGTAATACAACCCTTCATTTTACAGATGAAGAAACTGAGGTCTATAGAGGTTAAATAACTTGCCCACGATCTCATAGGTTGTAAGCCTCAAGGGTAGAATTTGAACCTGTATCCTCTGACTTCCTGGGCAGGATTCTTTCCACTGTATTGCACTGTTATGTGTTAACTTTGCAGTTCCTTCCCCTTGATCCCACCCTTCCATAACCATTTCCTGCCCCTATGCACATAGATGCTTCATTATCCACACACAGCTACTAATCCTTCACTGATAATTTTTTTTTTTTGATAGACAATACAGGTAATTCTTCATAGGAGACCTTGGGACATAGAGTAGGTTGTTAGTAACATCAAAGGCTTAAATAGGGTTAATTTGCTTTACATGGAAAAGACCTAATCTGCCAGTGACTTCTTTTTTCACCTAAACAACCTTTTACCCTTGTATCCATCACTCCCATCCCCATCATTTCTTTCCTACAGGTGACATCCTGGCCCTGATCTTTGGACTTCTATTTGCTGTCACAAGTGTGGCCTTCCTCCTATATGTGAAGCATCAGAAAAGGCAAAGATTATCTATTTTTTGAATCAGAAGGAATTTTAAGGTTATGTAGGACAACCCCCTCGGTTTACAAATAAGAAAACTAAGTTCCCAAGAGAGGAAAAGTGCCCATTATTACATAGCTGCTGTGAATATTATCTTTCCTTCTCTGAAACCCAGTTCCTCTTTCTCTATTTCATTCAGCACCACTAACTTCTTGCCCTCTTCCCTATTACTCATCCCTTTACCGTATATACAATTTCTCATCCTGTGTGTACATCCTGTGTATACAAAGCTTCCTCTCCTTATCTGTCATCCCCTGACCCCAGGGCCTTTGCCATCTTAACTCAGCAGATCCCAGACTTGGGTTATTTCAAGAGAGCATGCACATTCCCTGAAAATGAGTGCTGATTATATTGCTTTATGGTTAATATTTGATTCGGATCCCCTCTGTTTCCTAGGCCGAGGAGTGTTGCCAAAGACAATAGCATCTACTATCCTACAGAGCTGACCGAAACAGCCACCTAGCCAGGGAGGCAGATTGAGAGACTGATCACAGAGTCCCAAAGAGCTGGGGATGAGCTCTTTTCCAACCACTTTCCCTATAATCCTTCTATATTTTTTTAAGTAAATGTTTCTAATAAAATATCCCAAAGTCTCATGTTATCATTCAATCTTGGGAAGGTTGGGGGAGAATAGCGTTGGATTCATAGTCATTAAGGAGTTGTTCCCATGACTCTGAGAAGATACAGGAAGGGAGATTCTACTGAAAGAATTCTTCCTAACAAGTTAGCCTCTAAAAGTAATCGCTAACACTTACATATTGACTTATAGCTGACAAAGTGGTCTGTGTCTGCTATTCTCTTGATCCTCAAGATAACCCTGTAAATGCTGTTATTCTTGCATTATGGAAAAGAGAACTGGAGCTGAGAAGACTCAACTACTATCATCTACTACCTAGATAATACTGAAATGGGGTTCAAACTCAACTCTTCCAAGTGCTAAATTCTGTGATCCACTTTTTTTAGATTAAATATGTGCAATTCTCCTAAGCATATTTCTCCCCTTTATCATGTGGTATAAGAAAAATCAGATCAAAAAGGAAAAAAAAATAAGAAAGAAAAAAAAAAAGCAAACAAACAAAAAAAGGTGAAAATACTATGTTATGATCCACATGTAGTTCTTATATCCTCTCCCTGGATGCAGATGGCTCTCTCCATCACAAGTCTATTAGAACTGGCCTGAATCACCACATTGTTGAAAAGAGCCTGGTCCATGTGATTCACTTTTTAGATGCCTACCTGAATAGTCTCTCTCTACAGCAGCCCCTGCTAGGTGATCCTAAAATCCCTTTCAATTCTGAGTTTCTTTGCTTCTGTGATTCCACTGGCCTAGTCCTATCATAGAGGGCCACTGTTCTGAAGAGGAGCTATAACTCCAATCTTCTAGGGTTTCTGGAGCTTGTTGAGTGGGAAGAGTGAGAAACATGGTCTCAATTTTTGGAGGAGACTAAATTGACCACACCAATAAAAACCCAGAAATGATAGTAATTAATTTAGGAAGACACCTGGAATTAGGTACGATTGGTGGGAGAGAGGGAGATGGTTAATATCACTTAATGAAAGAAATGTGGGTGTTGTATTTTTTTTCTCCTTTTCATCTGATTTCATGTCCTTCCATCTGATTCTCCTCATCAACAGATTTATGAATCTTTTTAGTTTCTTGCCATTTCAAATCTTGCTTTTCAGCTCAGTTTCCTGCCCATGACTGGTCTCAAACCTCTCAGTGGGAGAAGGCCCATTCTCTCCCTGATATTCCATGTCTAGAGCCAGAGGGAATTCCAAGGAAGATGAGACTGAATGTGGCTATAGTCACTATGCCCATGGGGGCTGATTGTTGAGTGTGCAACCTCATCATTCTATTCACTATCTGGGTGCTTCTCCCAGAGATTGGGATCCTCTTTCCAGTGAAAGGCACAGCTAGCCAAAGACTAAGATCATCTGGGTTTGTGAGGCAGTCAGTCATACAATGATGTTCTGCCTTCGTGTGCCTATAAACTTCCTGGGAAGCCTAGGTTCCTTTGGAATCTCCCCTTCCTCCTAAATGGTGGCCCCTTCCATTGAATCAGGAGAGAGGAAGGGAAAAATAACCTCAGAAGGACCTGCCTCGGGTGTTGCTAGGAAAATTATTCAGGTATCTTTGATTCAAGTTCCAGAATTCTTTCTGATAACCCTCCCTCCTTTCCCATAAGAAATAGCACATGCTAGTTGAATTGGTGGTTTTAATGGGCTGAAATGCAAGGAAGTGTGCCCTGAGCAGGGAAGGAGTGAGGGAAGAAAGGGAGATAAGGGCAGGAGCAGCCAGGTCCACTTGGGCTGAGCTGGGCTGAGCTGGGTCTCACAGGTTGTTGAGTTCCAGCAGCGTCTGGTCCAGTGTCTGGTGAATCTCTACGTTCTCCTCCTTGGCACTGGCCAAGGTCTCTGTGAAGGAGGTAGAGGGGAGAATGGCAGACATACAGAGAGAGACACAAGGAAGTATGAGAGGGATGTGGTAGTGGGGTAGGGATCCATGAGTTGGATATGAATGCAGGAGGAGGACGTGGAACACATACAGGGGATAGGACGTATAGCAAGAGATGCAGGGGGAGGTAAGGAGAAGGAAACATGCATAAAACACGGAGGCAGGAAATGGAACACAAAAGGGATATAGTAAAAATGGGGAAGGGGGAGACACAGAAGAAGGAATGGGGTTACAGAAAATAAGATGACAGAGACAGGAAATGAAACAGAAACAAAAACAGACAATTTAGTTAGCCACCTTTGACACCACTGCCATCCCCCCCAATACATGAGGGTTGGAGGAGATTGCTGCAAAGTGATTGATGTGCCTAAGATTCTGAAACAGGAAAATGAATCAGTTTAAAAAATAGACAGAAGGACATCTAGGTGAGACAGTGGATAGAGCACCAGCCCTGAAGTCAGGAGGACCTGAGTTCAGATCTGGCCTCAGACACTTCCTAGCTGTGTGATCCTGGGCAAGCCACTTAACCTCAATTGCCTCAGCTAAATAAATTAATTAAATTTAATTAAAAAAAAAAAAAAACAGAGACAGGGATAGGCTCAAAGGCAAGAAATAGATCTTTAGAATGAGGAAAAGCTTGTCCCTTTAGCATTTGAGAGACTGCCTCACCCATCCCTCCTTAGATAGCACCTCCCCTTGTGCACTTAATTCAGTCTTGGGCCCCAGGTGAGGTTATAAAGGTGTCCATTGGGAGTGAGTGCACAAAAGTGCTCTGTGGGAAAGTTGGGGTGATGCTGGAGTGGGTCATGAAGGTGCTCAATGAGATCATATGGGATGGTGAGTCTTACAGGTATTAGGAGTCAGTGATTTTCATGCAGGTCATGATTAAAGAGTTACACAATGAGAGCTACAATGGAAGGTGATGGGGGTATTCTGTGGTAGGTACAGGACTCAGTAGGGAACACAGTAGTGCTCAACAGGATTCACAGGGTGGTCTGTGAGACATTCGACATAGGGATACCACGGGAAGACTAGAGGGGTGCTTTATGAAAAATTATAAGGGTCAGTGGGAGTTCCAGGAAGTGCTCAGTGATGGATCCATGGAATACCATACCAGAGGTGAAGGGGAGAGAAATGTGGTGCAGTCCAAGTTGAAAGTTTATTAAACAGCAGACAGAGATAGAAGCATGGACAGTGAATGGCAGGTGGGGTGGGAGTAGGGGCAATGGTGGTTCTGGCCAGATTCCGCCCACCTCAGCCTGGCTTTTTTGTGCAAGGTCAGCAGCTTTGACTCCTCCTGCTCCACTTCCCCATGAGAATGGAAAGAAGATAAGAAAAGGGGAATAGAGTAGAGAGAGGGCCAGGGCCAGGGATTTGGGACTCAGGTCTTAGAGGGAGGTGATGTCGTTGAGGGCGTTGTCCAGCTCTTCACTGATGGCCTTGTACTTCATCTTCTGGGCATAGACCTCATCTGGGGTGTATGAGGGGGAGTCAGGGGTGGGGGTGGGAGTGGGGGGTAGGGTGTTGGTGAAGGGATAGAGAAGGTGAGATAGGGAAGGAATGGGAAGGGAAGTAGGAAAGGAGGAGAGGAAGAAAATGGGTAAAGGAAAGAGAAAAAAAAATCAAAGTCAGAGCCAGAGAGAGATGGACAGGCCAGAAAATTGTCTGGAAAATTAGGGTTCTGGTCTAGAAGTCCTCCCTCCCCATACCAACTCTCAAGTTCTCCACTTCTGCATCCTCCCTTTATCTTCAGCTAAGGTCTTCCACTCAACTCAGGTATGTGTGTAGGGGGGTGTTTTATAGTATAACCCCAATCTCAAAGTCCATTGGTATGATACACTGACCATTCTTATTAGTGATCAAGGCCTAGTGGAGAGTCCCATACCAGTGGGCTTTAGGACTATGGTTACAATAGGAAATATGTATTGGGAGTAGGGAGGAAGAAATTTAGGTTCTAATTTTTTTAAATTGGATATTCTGCATTATTTAATTTATATTTAAAAGTTTCCAGAAAAACAAACGGTCAAAACTCCTTAAGGAATCATTTGGCTCCAACCAAGTGTCAACAATGTTGAGCAGAAACCCAGGGGCATTACAATCTGGGAGCTGCTGCTGACTCTGAAGGAGGTGGGGCTAGGAGTCCAATATACAAACAGGACTATCCTGAGCAAAGGTTCTTTCCTGGGGTCGGTGAATTAAAAAAAAAAAAATTCTTTTTAATAACTGTTTCAATTGAATGATAATCTTTTGAATTTTATGTTATGCCTTTAAAAGTATTATTCTAAGAAGGCATTCCATAGTCTTCATCAGATTGCCCAAGAGGACATGATACAGAAAAGCTTAAGCTCTTCATTCCACCTTCCAACAAAGGGACAATGGCCCAGGAACAGATCTGGAGTCCAAGGCACCTCAGAGGCCATTGAATCCATTTTAGAGCTGAGAAACCTCTGACTCCAGATCCAATGCCCTTGCCATTGTACTGGGATGGCTCGGTGGAGTGGTACCTATTAACATTCATTAAATTTTAGTTTCAGTTCTGAATTAATTAGGGAGTAGTTTTTGTTGTTGTTGTTGTTTGTTTTTTAAACATGCTTCCAAGGTTTGGGAGAACAGGAAGGCTACACACCAGGGGAGAACAACCTTTGAATCAGAAATAAGATTTTTACATTCATATGCCATTATTGATATTCTAGGGATGAGTTCAAAGTCCTTATTTTTAACACAGAGTGAAACTGAGGTTCAGTGAAGTAAAGTAATTTTCATTTTTCAAGGTCACACATCAAGTTAGGTTTCCAACTCAAGCTTCTGAACTCCAGTACTCTCTACATAGCTTAGAGTAATTAATCACTAATCAGTTCCTTAACTTGTAAAGCCTGAGCCAGCAGCTATAAAAAAAACCAAAGGCCCAGACTTGTCCTGAGGCCAGGGCGTAGGTTTTTTGAAAGCTGAAGGACTCAGAATAAAAAGGAAAGTGAAGGTTTATCTAAATGATTGCTGATAATATGGGGTATCTAAGCTGAGTACCTGGACACCTGAGTTTATTTAAGTTTTGTTCTAAGTAGGAGTTTTCCCTTAGAGTTGAAGTACAGGGATTGGGAAATAGTGTTTCCTCCAAGTGGTTTATTTTTTATAGAGGCTTTGTCTTGTATATCTCTACCCCAATGCCTCATCATGGTGAAGGTGACCTTGGATTCTTGCAGGATAAGTCAGTGCCATCTTACCCAAGCTTAAAAAGAGTTCTAAGGAGATCTAAAGGAGAAATGAGGTTCAAACACAGGGGCTTTTTTTGGGAGGGTGATTCCCTTTTACCTTCCAGATCATCAATGGTTTTCTCCAGCTTCGCCACAGACCTCTCAGCAAACTCTGCCCGAGTCTCAGCCTTGGGGGGGGAAAGAATTGGGGGGGAGGGGTCAAACACTCTGGGAGAGCCCTTTTCTTTTCCTCTGCCTCATTCCCACCTGCCCCGGGGGTGTCTATCATGGCATGCAGGGGCTAAGGATGGTGTCATGGGTTGGAGGTGAGTAGGGGAGGATTGGGGGGAGTGGAGGGCAAGGGACAGAGGGAGCTCTCACCTCCTTCAGTTTATCCCCCAGCAGTTTGATTTCCTCTTCATATTTGTCTTCTTTGGTGGAATACTTTGGGGTAACACAAAAAAGCTCAGCATCTCTCCTGTCTCCTAAAAAACCTGTTATTCTTCCGCTGACCCTCCACAGCCTATTCTATTGTCCCCTTGCTATAATTCCAGGACACACATGTATGCTTTCGTAAATTACTTCTGTCTAACTTGAGTCATCCCTTCTCCCTGGGCCCAACTCCTTCTCCGGAGGCAGGCTGTGACTCCCTGGCCCCCCATCTTTATACCTCATCTTTATGCTCTTACTTCCTCCAATCCTTAGTCTCTCTCATCCTCCCCCTGTCCCCCCCCAATTCCCTTCTCTCCTCACCAACCCGTCCTCACTGCCCCGTCCCTGATGCCCTCTCCCGCCCCCTCTACCTTGTCTGCTTGAGCCTCCAAGGATTTCAGGTTGTTGGTAACAATTTTCAGTTCCTCCTCTAGGTCCCCACATTTACTGTACGGGAGTGGGGGTGTGAAGGGGCAGAGGAGACCAATGGGGAGGTGACACAAAGGAGAGTGATGGGGGGCCAGGGTGGAGAGAAGAAAAACAGGGAAGGAAGACAAGATTGTGAGGAAGGAGATATGGGATAACGGTGGTGGAGGGGAGGTCGTGGGAGAAAAGGAGAGAAGGAGAGAAGAACAAGACTGTGAGAGCAAGAGAGCAGACAGGTTGGTCATATCAAGCCTAACTCAAGCACCCCCTCCGTTCTGATCCCCCCAAGCAGGTGGCAGGTCCAGGAGTGAGCAGTGAGGGAGTGGCAGGGTGCATGGAAAGACTGGGGATTGCCCAGCCAATGCCACAGGCTGCTACCTCCTCCTCCGAGGCTATCAGGGACTTGAGGGCCTGGTCCATGGTTCGGAGCTCTTCTTCCAGCTGCCGGGCCCGGCTGGGGGGCCGTGGTGGGGGCAGGGAAGCAGGAGAGTGAATGGGGAGGGGGACAGGACAGAACCTATCATTGAGGGCTCCCAAGCCTGAACCAGGAATCCCAGCCCCCCCCCCCCAATCCTGCATTCTTGTTTCATCACTCCTGGAGCCCCTCACAGGCCTTTCCCTCAGAGGTGAGCCCCTCCCTTTACCCCCATCATCCCCCTTGAATGTTCTTACTTCTGACATCCATCTCCTCCTCATCTCTCTCCCGGCCCCTTCCTCACCTTTCAGCCACTTCTGCTCTCTCCTCTGAACGCTCCAACTCCCCCCTCCAGGATCACCAGCTTCCGGGCCACCTGAAGGACAGGGTGGGGGGACCGGGCTATATTTGGAGGTGTCATGGGGATGGTGTAGAAGGCCTGGGATGGAGGTGGGGTCCTGGGGAAGAGCCACACTAGGCCTGAGCGAGCCTGGCAGGTGCTGGGGAGCATCAGGGAGCCCCTACCTCCTCGTATTTTCTGTCAGAGTCCTCAGCAATGTGCTTGGCTTCCTTCAGTTGCATCTCCTGAAGCTCCATTTTCTCCTCATCCTTCATGGCCCTGTTCTCAATGACCTTCATTCCTCTGAAGAGAGGAGGAAAGAAAAAGAAGGGGTCGAGTTGGGAGAGAGCCTTTTGCTTTTCCTCAGGTCAGGGACCCCCTCCCCTAAAATCCAACGGGCCCCCAACCTCTCGCTCTCATCCGCTGCTTTCTCTGCTTCCTCCAACTTCTGAAGAGCTGTGGCCAGACGCTCCTGGGCCCTGTCCAGCTCTTCCTCTACCAGCTGGATACGCCGGTTCAGGGAGGCCACATCTGCTTCCGCCTAGGGGAGGTTGGAGGTTACAGGTCATGCCTATGTTCACTTGTGGTCAGGGTCACAGCATCATTCCCTCCCCCAAAATCTTGTGGGTCTGGCCAGAAAGAACGCAAGATTTCCATTCCTCAGTATGGGACAATGGGACACAGACCTCCCTTAGGCAACAGTGGAGTCTGATCTGAGGATACTTAGTTACTCTCCTCCTCCCATTTACTGTTTCCTCTCCTTCCCCTACTGTGGCTTGGACATTGTTTATGGACGCAGGACGAGAACGGGGGTCTTGACAGAAATGTGACAGAAGTGCAAGCTAAGCCACTGGCCGCCGAAAGCTCTGAATTCCAAGACTCCTAGGCTAGCCAGACTCTGTGATGGGGGTGAGCCCACAGAGACCCTGACCTTCCCTGCTCCTGTGACTGACCCTCCCCGGGCCATAAGAAGCTGAGCGATTCCCCCTTCCACCCTTCCAGGAAATCTTCCAAGCTCCGGAGATCAGGGCAAAGCCAGGACTTCCCATCAATCACTGCAACAGTTTCCATGATAGCACTGTTCCAAGATAATTTCTCTCCCTTAGGTAATTTGTAGCAACCAGAATATTTCAACCCATTGTAAAAACCCAGACAATCTGAACACTAGGAGACAGAGGAGATGAAGATACTGAGGCAGACAGAACCTCTCAGATGGGGGCAGAGCCCTTGGGATACTGTGGAAGAGAATGACCGACACTGAGAATGACAGCCTGCATCTGTATCGAGCTTGAAGGTCTACACATTGCTTTCCCCACAACCTGTGAGGTAGGTCGTGGCTTTTATCTGTATTTTACAGCAAAGGAAACAGACCATCGTCTCAGAGCTTATAAAAAAGTCAGAGATGGGACTGGAACATAGGCCCTTGGTCAAAGGGCCAGGAGCCACCAAGATATTAAGATAGTAACACTGAGGCAGAGAGAGAAGCACAAAGTTACTGAGACAGCAATAAAAAAAGAGATGCTGAAACGCAGAGAAACTGAGATAGAGATAAAGAGATGTTAAAATATGGAGAGAGATGCCAAGAGAGACAGGAATGGGAGGTGAAATAGTGAGTAAAAACAGAAGCAGACATATATGGGGGCTAGGAGAGACAGAGATGTACTGAGAGAATAGTCTAGGCTAGGCTAGGACAGGACCCAACGGGACAGCAAAGTCGGGGTCGAAAGAAGGAACAAGCACCAAGGGTGACCACTTGGCAGGAAGGACAGGCTGGCTCTCAGGCAATACCAGCCATCCAAGTCCAAATAATATTTAGGTTTCATCTTCTCCTGTAATTGCTGAGTATGGCCAGGACCTGGCCCTTCTCTCCCCAGTTAACTGCCAGGCCCCTGATTGGTTTTTACTTTCAAAGTGCATAAAATTAGGGTCGATTGTCTTTGTTACTTTATAATCCCCCAATTTGCCCCTTCCTATAACCCCAGTATTCATGTGAAAGGTGAAGACCCAGAAGCAACTTTCATATCCTTCATTCTGTGAAATCTGAAAGTTTTCCTCTCTTCTGCCTCTTCTTCCAAGTCTCTCAAGACCCCTGCTTCCCATACCCCACATTTCATTTGGGGGAGGGGAGCAATTAGAGGAACTTGGGGCAAGGAAATGATTCCCAGGGAAGGGACTCTCTGGAAGCAGATACTTTCTTGGAAGGAGACTCTCTCTGGGAAACCAGGGGGTCTCCCGACCACTATCTACCCCTAAAATGCATGGGGTAATCTTGACTCCATTAGTTTATTTCACTGTGCTCCTTCCAGCCCCCAACATGTCCTCCCTAGGCCCTACCCCCCTCACCCCAGCTCCTTAGGTTTCCAGGCCAGCCTCCAGTACAGGGTCCAGGGTTATTTATAGGGTGTCAGATGGCTGAGGGGTCGTTCCCCCCCACCCCTCCCACCCAGCAGCTGCAGGTCAGTTCCTTCCCTAGTGGTCCAAGCTTGATATGGAACCAAGGGCATAGGGTGGGGGAGGGTTTTGAGAAGTGGAGGAAGGGTACAGGGAATGGAATATTGAGGGACTTCTGAGTATGAATAATTATTAGCCATACATTTTAAAAAACTTTGATAATAACAGCAATAATAATAGGATTAGCAATCTGACTCTTAATCAGCAGTTGACACTAATACAGAGCTTTAAGATTGATAATATACATTATCTCATTTGATTCTCTAATGACCTAGCTACTATATTCCCCATTTTACATGTCAGGAAACTGAGTCTCAGAGAAGATGAATGACTTCCCTATGGTCTCAATGCTAATTAAATGTCAGAGGAAAGATTTGAATCCAAGTCTCTCCAAATACAGCTACACCACACATTCATCAATGAATAAAAGTATTTGAATGTACTGTGTCATCTGATTCCCCCATGATTGCCTTCAGAAGAAACACAGGGATGAAGTTATTGTTTTTCACCCATTAGAAAAATGAAGGCTTGGGGAAGTGAATTGCCTTACCTAAGGTCACACTGCAAATTTGTTTCAGGCTCTTAACTCATAGCCCAGTGCCTATCCATTGAACTGTGATGAGGAGGGGGAAAGGGATCTGGTGGAGTGAGGCTGGGGCAGGGCTGGCCAAGTTGGCTAAGCTGACACCCATGGGTCCTATGTCCCTTGCCCTGGGCCCTGGCATGGCTATGGAGCTGACAACTTAATGAGGGTAAATGAGGAGGGGACCCGATCCCACTGTAGGACAGGGACAGTACCCTAGATCAATGTCACTGCCCTTGGCATAGGCAGCTAGAGCCAGGGGTCAAGGCCAGGAAATTTCTAGTGGCCCCTTAGGGGCTGTCACTCAATCATGTAACTTGACCTCAAACTTGATCCTTTGATCCCTGGTTCACCCACCCCCTTGCTTCTAGTCTTTATAATTGGGTTTGTTCCTATTTCCTTAAATTCCCTTTTTCCTGTCTTCTACCTCGATCCACCCCATATCCCAGTCTTCCTTCCATATTCAATCACATTCTCCATTATGCACTGAAGATTATCTATGACAATTTATTTCAGATTATTTCAGATAATTGTCCAATTGCTCCCTTGCTCTAATGCAAACAATCCAAAATAGACTATGACTCTTGGGGGAGAGTTTGAGGAACCTTGGATTCTCTTCCTCCCTATGACTGACTATAGTTCCTTCTTTTTGCCTGCTTCACAAACATACTCACATCCGTGGCTTTTTTCTCAGCTTGCTCCAGTTTTTCCTGGGCATCTTTCACAGCCTCAGAGTACTTTTCTACCTCATCCTCTGTTCCTTTGAGCTTCTTCTGGAGCCCCTGTTGCTCTTCTTCTAGCTGGGAATAGACAAATTTCCATCAGGTTGGGTTGGGGCAGCAAGATCAGGGCACAGGAAAGAGTGAGTTTGAGAAGGGTGAAAGTTGTCAATTTAGTGGGTGGCGAGTGGCTTATGGAAGTGAAGGGTACCATAGAGTCCTGAAAAATCTGGATCCTGGATAATACCTAAATTCCCCAATTTGTAAATGAGGAAACTGAGGTCCAGAGGGTCACTAGACTTGGCAGAATGGTGAGTGATATCAGAGAGTAAGGGTAGTCTCATAGGATCAGTAAAACAGCATGATGGTGGGCATAGAAATTAGAGATATGGACAAAGAAGAAGATTCAGGCTTTGGGGTGTGTGTTTACTGTACAGTAGGAGGTCTTGGGTCGTGTGGGTAAGATATGATGGGGGGAGCACAGGTCTGAGAGCAGGGGAATGGAGATCTTGGAGGTAGGGCAGAGAATGAGTGAATTGCTTCAGGTAAATGAGCAAGCCACAGCGAAGGGGGTGAAATGATTTGGGGAGCCATTTGGGGCTTAAGGGATAATGATGAGGATCAGAACTGAAAAATGAAGAGGATATATGTGGCGAAGGGTATTAGGGGAATCTGTAGGGTATCTGAGATCCTCAGATTGGATCCTGAGAAAACTGGAAGGCAATTTGGACAGTTTGAGGGGAGAAATTGGGGGCCCACATCAAGGGTCCTAGATGTGGAGGGATGAATTCCAGGGGTGATTTAGTGAGGGTTAAGTTTGAAGGAGGGGGTTGAGAGAAGCTAGGATGGAGTATTTTGAGAGGGGATTGGGGACTCGGGACGGGATGAAGTGTCATAGGTTTGGGGGCGCACAGTCCTGAGTTTCGGGGCCCCACCTGCTTGCAGCGGTCTTCGGCTTGTTTCTTGTCGGCTTCTGCTTGCTCCGCTCGGTCGATGGCATTCTCCTTATCAAGTTTGAGCATCTGCATCTTCTTCTTGATGGCGTCCATGGCTGCGGCTGGGAGTGGGCTGGAGAGGCTGAGCTGAGGGAAATGGGTTGTGCGGACCGGGGTCGGAACGGACCGGGCGGACTACTGGCTGTTTGGACCAGGAGGCACTGAGACGTCTCAGTCCAGAGCCACCGCCTAAAAGGCGGGGAGGGACCGGGCGGAGCCGGGGACCCGGGACCCTCCCCCGCCAGCCGCCCGAACCTTGTAGGGGCAGAAGCAAGATCTGAGCAGAAGGGGGAGGGGCAGAAATGAGGTGTGAGTGGGAGGGGGAGGGGGACGCAGACAGTAGGGGCTTTACTTCTTAGGCCTCTACCTTCACAGCTGCCCCTCGGAATCACCCCAAACTTCTCTGACACAACTGCCCCCCACCTTTAGTCCTTCCCTGGCCCCGCCCACTGTGGGTGACCTGGGCTGGAGGCCTGCCGTCTGAAAATGTGACCCTGACCCTCGAGGACACCAGAGACTGGGAGAAGTGGCGTCGGGGGGAAGCCCCCAGGAACAGCACAATATGCTCTGAATATGGGCAGGGGATGCAGGGGTCTTGAAGGAAAAAGCACCGAGGGTCAGGGGTCCGGGCTGAGTGACACGGGGCAGCTGCGGCCCGAGGCCCCTGGGGCTATTTCGGGGCGTGAGCTCACGGCAGCTGGCGGGGGGCAGTCACTCCCCGCCCCCCACCCCCCTACCCCCGCCCTCGGCTTGCAGCAGTCGCTACCCTTAATTTAGATATTATCGCTAAATCCACCCCGGATAGAATGTCTCCTGGGAAGCTCTCAGGAGCGAGCGGCTTTTATTCCTGGCTTCCATCTCCACGTGCCTCAGTTTCCCCTTCGAGTTTAATTTTCTGGTGAGAACGAGAGAAGAGCGTGAGAAGGGCAGCCGCGTGGAACTGGAACTTCAAACTTCGTTACTTTCCTTGGCCCACCTCTCTCTTTTTTTTTGGGGGGGGGGACGCGGAGGGAATGCCTCTGCCAAGGCCCTTAGGACGAAAGGGAGGGCAAGAGGGGTGCGAGACGAACACTGGGGGTCCACGAGGCTGGCACGGAGTGGTACTGCGAAGAGCTCCAGAAATCCAGCCGGGCAACACACGAGGCGTCCAGCGGGGGCATGTGATCTTGGCCTGACAAGCGGTACCCTTCTCGCCGGACCCCAGCTGGCACGATACTCGCGACGGATCCGCTCGCTTTCCCAGTCCAGCTTTCCCGGACTTCCCAATTAATGGCCACTCATGCGGGACCACAGCAGTTCTCCCCTCGCTCTACTCCCTTCCCTTCCCCCTTTCTTCACTTTTCCTCCCTTCCTCCCCTGGCACTAGGACACGCCCCTCCCCCCACGTGCCCCACATTTTTTCCACGATGCCTCGGGCCACCGGGCCCTTCACTCCAGTTCCGACTCGGTAATTACCAGTCAGCCAGGGCCCCACTTTGAGTCTCTGTCCCTGGGGACTATCATAGGATGGAATCACTCTCACTCTTCTGGTTCCAGGCCCCTTCACCTCTACCCCTTCTCCTCTTCTTCCCCTCCTCCTCCTCTTCTCCATCCCATTCTCTCCAGCTCCCTCCCCCTCTTCCCTCCCTCCCATTCTCTCCGCCTCTCCGGCTTCACTGGCCAACTTTGCTCTGAAATTTCTTTTCGGCCCTTTTTTGGGTTCATTTTCCGAGGAGAGGCGGGGCCAGGTTAGGGCGGAACGGAGGAAGTGCTAGTACCAGGGAGTCTTCTCTATTCCTCTCTCCCCCCAGCTCTTACTCTAAAGAAAAGGGGAGATTTGGTAGCTACCGCTCGGAAAGAGGGGAAGCATCTCCGGGAGCTATTCTGGATTGGAGTGGGTGGGGGGAGGCTTGGTCAGTTGATCTTTCCATGAATTAGGCTAGGAGATCAAGGACATGGGCTTCAGTGGGAGCCCACTGGGGGACCAGTATTGATCTTGAGTTTCAGAAGTGGGGGCGGGGACTGGAGAAAAAACGGCTTTTATGCGTTTTTAGTCTTAATGGATGATAAAGCAAGAGAGGATGGCGGGGATCAAGAGCAAAGTCGGGGGAAGGTGGCTGGAGAAAGTTCGATCAAGTCCAGTCCCAGGGCT
>JAJPUD010024271.1:487-18171 GCA_023553655.1 Myrmecobius fasciatus | reverse complement strand
GAAATTAGAGGTGGAAGGGATACGATACTGAAAAAGAAAAAGGGGGGAGGGGGGAAAGGAGGCAAAATAAAGTAAAAATAAAGGAGGTAAAATAAGGCAAAATCTCATAAAGAGACATAGAAGATCTAATATAATTGAGGGAAAGAAGGGAGGGCGATGAGTATTGTGTAAACCTTACTCTCATTAGATTGGACTCTAAGAGAGTATATCAGACACATTTGGCTTCAAAGAAAGGTCTGACCCTCCTTGTGGGAAGGTAGGAGGGAGGGGAGAAAAGGAAAGGGATAAACTAATAGAAGGATTAGGGGAAAGTATAAAGGGGAGGGAGGGACTCTAAAGGGAGGAGGATTATTGGTGCAAGGTAGTCATCAAGAGAAAAGTACTGGGGAGGGGGGAAGGGAGAGAGGGGAAAGGGAAGAGAAAATCATAACTCTGGGTAAATAAGATGGCAGGGAATACAGATATAGTTATTTTAACTGTGAATGTGAATGGGATGAACTCTCCCATAAAATGGAAGCAGGTAGCGTACTGGATTAAAAGCCAAAATCCTACAATATGTTGTTTACAAGAAACACATCTAAGGCATAGAGATACATACAGAGTGAAGGTAAAGGGCTGGAGCAGAATCTTCTATGCTTCAGGTGAACAAAGAAAGGCAGGGGTAGCAATCCTTATCTCAGATCAAGTAAAAACAAAAATAGATCTAATTAAAAGAGATAAGGAAGGAAACTATATTTTACTAAAGGGTTCCATAGACAATGAAGCAGTATCAGTGCTTAACATATATGCACCAAATGGTATACCATCCAAATTCCTAGAGGAGAAACTAACAGAGATGCAAGGAGAAATAGACAGTAATACTATACTAGTGGGGCATCTCAACCTTGCTCTCTCAGAATTAGATAAATCAAATCACAAAATAAATAAGAAAGAAGTTAGGGAGATTAACAAAAGGCTAGAAAAGTTAGGTATGATAGATCTCTGGAGGAAATTGAATGGTGATAGAAGGGAGTATACTTTTTTCTCAGGGGTTCATGGAACTTATACAAAAATTGATCATGTGTTAGGGCATAAAAACCTCAAAATCAAATGCAGAAAAGCAGAAATAGTAAATGCATCCTTCTCTGATCATAATGCAATAAAACATACATGTAATATAAGGCCAGGAGAAAATAGACCACAAGTTATTTGGAAATTACATAAACTAATCCTGAAGAACGAATGGGTGAAAGAGCAAATTATAGAGGCAATCGAAAATTTCATCCAGGAGAATGACAACAATGAGACAACCTACCAAAATTTGTGGGACTCGGCTAAAGCGGTTATAAGGGGTAATTTTATATCTCTAGATGCTTACTTGAGTAAAACAGAGAAAGAGAAGATCAATGAACTGGGCTTACAATTAAAAAAGCTAGAAAAAGACCAAATTAAAAACCCTCAATTAAATACCAAATTGGAAATTCTGAAAATTAAAGGGGAGATCAATAAAATTGAAAATAAGAAACCTATTGAATTAATAAATAAAACTAAGAGTTGGTTTTATGAAAAAACCAACAAAATAGATAAGCCTTTAGTTAATTTGATTAGAAAAAGGAAAGGGGAAAATCAAATTATTAGTCTCAAAAATGACAAGGGAGAAGTTTCCTCCAATGAAGAGGAAATTAGAGTAATAATTAGGAGTTTCTTTGCCCAACTTTATGCCAATAAATTTGATAATGTAAATGAAATGGAGGAACATCTGCAAAAATATAGATTGCCAAGGTTAAAAGAAGAGGAAATAAATTATTTAAATAGCCCTATTTTGGAAAAAGAAATAGAACAAGCTATTAATCAAGTCCCTAAGAAAAAATCTCCAGGGCCAGATGGATTTACATGTGAATTTTACCAAACATTCAAAGAACAATTAATCCCAATACTATATAAACTATTTGAAAAAATAGGGAAAGAAGGTGTACTACCAAATTCCTACTATGACACAGATATGGTGCTGATAACCAAACCAGGTAGGAAGAAAACTGAGAAAGAAAACTATAGACCCATTTCCCTAATGAATATTGATGCAAAAATTTTAAATAAGATTTTAGCAACAAGATTACATAAAGTCATCCCCAGGATACTACATCATGACCAAGTAGGATTTATACCAGGAATGCAGGGCTGGTTCAATATTAGGAAAACTATTAGCATAATCAATTATATTAATAACCAAATTAATAAAAACCATATGATTATCTCAATAGATGTAGAAAAAGCCTTTGATAAAATCCAACACCCATTCCTATTAAAAACACTTGAGAGTATAGGAATAAATGGGCTTTTCCTTAAAATGATTAGTAGTATCTACTTAAAACCTTCAGCAAGCATCATATGTAATGGAGTCAAACTAGAACCATTCCCAATAAGATCAGGAGTGAAACAAGGCTGCCCACTGTCACCATTATTATTTAATATTGTCTTAGAAATGTTAGTTTGGCAGTAAGAGAAGAAAAAGAGATTAAAAGAATTAGAGTAGGTAATGAGGAAACCAAATTATCACTCTTTGCAGATGACACGATGATATACGTAGAGAACCCTAAAGATGCAACTAAAAAACTACTAGAAACAATTCACAACTTTAGCAAAGTTGCAAGATACAAAATAAATCTACATAAATCATCAGCATTTTTATATATTACCAATAAAGTTCAGGAGCAAGAGATATAAAAAGAAATTCCATTCAAAATAACTGTTGATAGTATAAAATATTTGGGAATTTATCTGCCAAGGGATAGTCAGGAAGTATATGAACTAAACTACAAAACACTTTCCACACAAATAAAATCAGACCTAGTCAATTGGAAAAACTTAAAATGCTCATGGGTAGGCCGAGTGAATATAATAAAAATGACAATATTACCCAAACTAATTTACTTATTTAGTGCCATACGAATCAAACTCCCAAGAAATTTTCTTACAGATCTAGAAAAATAGTAGCAAAGTTAATTTGGAAAAACAAAAGGTCAAGAATTTCAAGGGGATTAATGAAAAAAAAAAGGCTGATGATGGTGGACTTGCTCTACCAGATCTAAAACTATATTACAAAGCAGCAGTCATCAAAACCATTTGGTACTGGTAGTCGATCAGTGGCACAGGATAGGATATCAGGACTATCTAGGCAATAACTATAGCAATTTAGTCTTTGATAAACCCAAAGACCCCAGCTTTTGGGATAAGTATTCCCTATTTGACAAAAACTGCTGAGAAAACTGGAAACTAGTGTGGAAGAAATTAGGGCTTGACCCACATCTAACACCACATACCAAGATAAGATCTAAATGGGTTAATGATCTGGATATAAAGAGTGATACTATAAGTAAATTAGAGGAATGTAATAGAGTTTACCTCTCAGACCTATGGAGATGGAATAAATGTATGTCCAAAGAAGTACTGGAACTCTTAATTGAAAACCAGATAGATAACTTTGACTATATTAAGTTAAAAAGTTTTTGTACAAACAAAATCAATGCAGACAAGATTAGGAGGGAAGCAATAAATTGGGAAATCATCTTTACATTTAAGGGTTCTGATAAAGGTCTCATCTCTAAAATATATAGAGAATTGTCTCATATTTATAAAAATTCAAGCCATTCTCCAGTCAATAAATGATCAAAGGATATGAACAGACAATTTTCAGAGGATGAAATTAAAACTATTTATAGTCATATGAAAAGGTGCTCCAAATCACTATTGATCAGAGAAATGCAAATCAAGACAACCCTGAGGTACCACTTCACACCTGTCAGATTGGTTAAAATGACAGGAAAAGTTAATGATGAATGTTGGAGGGAATGTGGGAGGGCTGGGACAATGATGCATTGTTGGTGGAGCTGTGAACGCATACAGCCATTCTGGAGAACAATTTGGAGCTATGCTCAAAAAGTTATCAAACTGTGCATACCCTTTGACCCAGCAGCATTTCTATTGGGCTTATATCCCAAAGAAATCATAAAGGAAGGAAAGGGCCCCACATGTGCAAGAATGTTTGTGGCAGCCCTTTTTGTAGTGGCTAGAAACTGGAAATTGAATAGATGCCCTTCAATTGGAGAATGGCTGAATAAATTATGGTATATGAATATTATGGAATATTATTGTTCTGTAAGAAATGACCAGCAAGATGATTTCAGAGAGGCTTGGAGAGACTTACATGAACTGATGCTGAGTGAAATGAGCAGAACCAGGAGAACATTATACACGGCAACAACAGTACTATGTGACAATCAATTCTGATGGACATGGCTCTCTTCAACAATGAAATGTTTCAAACCACCTCCAATTGTTCACTGAAGAAAGCCATATACACCCAGAGAGAGGGATGTGAAATGGGGACCACAACACAACATTCTCATACTCCTTGATTGATGTTTGCTTACATTGAGTTTCCTTTATCTGATATATTTTTGTGTAGATAAGATTTTTCTTGCACAACAATGATAAATTTGGAAATATGTATACATATATTTGATTTGCCAATATTTTAACATAATTAACATGTAGTGGATATCTTGCCATCTAGGGGAGGGGTGGGGAGTTGGGGGGAAAAATTTGTAACAGAAAGCTATGTAAGAGTTATTGTTGAAGAATTACCCACACATATGTTATACAAATAAAATAACAAAAAATGCTCAAAATAAAAAGAAAAATCTTTTCTGAGAAAAACAAAAGGAATAATTGTTTACACTAATATTATTGGTTATTTCCATAATGCTATATTCACGTATTGTGAGAGGAAAAAAAATATCCTGAGCTTAGCTTTGGTGCTATCTTACCTTGTTCTTTCACAAATAAGCATAAAATTCCTATTATTGCCTACTTACCCATTTCTGCCTGTAAAAAAAATAATTTGGAAGAAAAGGAACATCATTTTTTTCTCTTAGTGAGTTCCTTAACTTTCTGCTTTGGACAAGAGTTTTTAAAGGATGCTCACTTGCAGCATAATATGGAAACAAATACTTTTTTTTTCCTTTTCTGGAGTGTTTTCACAGATTGTTGGCTGGATTTTTCAGTGATAGAGACCTCTTCTCTTGCTTCTTTTGTGCAACACATAGCCAATTATTACATCATCTCCTGAATAAACAGTTTGTCTCCAATATTATATTGGGCAATTTTGTTGTGGAAAAGCATCCTTATCATGCTTCTTACTAGTAAAGAAACACCATGAAAGAAGGAACAAATATTATTTAATATATATTTAATATAAAGGTGGGAGAACAGAAACCATACACTTTATATTTACAGATTCTACACAGTTTAATTGTATACTTGAAAATAAAATATAAGCCTAAACAAATAAATTATTAAATTATATTTAATAATGAAATAAATCATTATTTAAAAAGATTATAGATAAAAATAAAAAGAGAAGGAAACAAAATGGTGTAATGGAATGACTACTGGATTTTAATTCAAACTTAGTATTGATGACCTATGTGATGATTTGATAATTGTTACCACCCTAAATTTTAGTTTCCTCTTCTATAAAATAAAAAGATTGGGCCATATGATCTCTAAAACGTCTTCCAGTTCAACATTTTTTGAATATAACTAAACTCAAATATCTATGAATAATGTTTTGAAACAACATGAAGAACCATTAGAATTTAAAGTCCATGAAGTCAAATACTATCTTTCTGCTTGAGTTTGTATTCTCCATTTTTAATGCAGGGTCTGACAAATAGCAAAGGTTTAATAAATGTTCGCTGATTTAAGTCATAAAAGTCTGTTATTGTTAGATGTGTTTCAGGAAAGAAAACTGAACTGAATATTCATTACTACATGCAGAGTAGAACAAAGACAATTTAATACACTGTATTCCCTTCCAAATGGGGTTCAACATTCACTTCATAATTGGCACCTAATGAATTAAATTTGTTGTTATTATTGTTTTTGTTTGTCCTTCATTCTCAGTGAGGACCACGACATCAAGAAGGAGATGCCATGACATGCAAATGAATTAGATTTAAGTGAAGGAGGGCTATATATGGGCACCTGCCTCACTTTCCCCTACAGAGCCATCTGGCTCCAATGGCAAGATATAGATCAAGACACCTGGAGGTAGTCCTGCATAAAATGGGATATTATGGACTGTTTAAACTAAGGTCTTCAACAAGTCTCAGTTGGACTAAGTTCCTTTTAGATCAACTGGGATAATCTCTTCATTTTACAAATGACAAAGCTAAATACTGAAAATTTAAAAAAATATATATTCCTAATTCACAAAAATATTTGGAAACCAGATCCTGTCACTCTAGATAAAAGGACTTTTCCCACTGCTTCATATATAGATGATTTCTTGGGAGATCTTGAGAATTCTGTGCTGATAGTCAGAAGTCCCAGAGTTAAAATCTTTTTCTAGAATGTTTCAAACCAGTTCCACCTGTTCAGTGATGAAGAAAGCCATATGCACCCAGGGAGAAGCCTGTGGGATCTAAGGGTGGACCACAACATAGCATTTCCACACTCTCTGTTTATGTTTGCTTGCATTTTCTTTTCCTTCTCAGGTTTTTTTTTCTTGTAGATCCGATTTTTCTTGTACAGTAAGATAACTGTATAAATATGTACACATATATTCGATTTGTCATATATTTTAATGTAATTAACATGCATTAGACTACCTGACATCTAGGGGATTGTGTGGGGGGAAGGAAAAAAAATTGGAACAGAAAGCTTTGCAAGGTTCAGTGTTGAAAAATTACCCATGCATATGTTTTGCAAATAAAAAGCTTTAATTAAAAAAAAAAGAAAATTCCAAAAGGAATTACAGAGAGTTGGACATTACTATAAATGATTAAATAACAAACACATGGGAAAAAAAAACTTTCTCTAGTCACTAATGAGATGTGTGACCCTGGCTAAGTACTTTATCTTTTAGATTTTTTATTTCTATACCTGTGAAATGAGGATAATTGCATCTATATAATCATATGAAGTATGATAATATTCTTCTTGATGGTCGGAAATGATTTTTGCTTTTGTATCTTCAGACAGCCTAGTGTCTGGTACATAGAAGGAATCTAATAAATTTTTGTTGGCTGATTGGTTAAAGCCAATGAATCTATATAAAGAGCTTTACAAAACACAAAGCACTATATAAATGCTAGGAATAATTAGCTAGATTGAATTACAGAAAAAGGGAATGGGTGATGAGAAAACTTTAAATCTTATTCTTAACTAAAATTTCTGTTCATTTTTTCACATTTTCCCACACTTTTTAAAAGATTTTATAATTTATACTGTTTAGTTGAAGTACCCACACCCTTCCAAAGGAAGAAAGGGGAAAAATAGACAAATTCACCTAGCCATGGACCTGGAGCAACAAGAGCTTAATGTGAAATAGTTTTAATTAGCACAGTTTGTCAGCTGTAAGTGAAGCAGGTAAAAATCAGGTCAAGATGGCTATTCTTACTCTTCTGTTTCAGTTTCAGCTCTTACCTTTCAATAAGGCCCATGATGATAAAATCAGTGAAGAGGCACCTTGAAAATAAATTGGTTAGGCACAGTCTTTGGAATCTAAAGTGAAAAGCAAAATTGAAAAAAAGGTTATTGTTGGAGTTACTGAGTACAAACCACAAAATATAGAAACCCACAGTGCTATAAGATACAGGAGAGAATGACTAATGTGCATTTTCATATCAGAGAAGCCTGGATGTATTACAATTAGATGAATAAAAAGGAGATGCTTTATTTAAGCTATAGGTCTTTCTCTGAGGAAAAAAGCCATGTCATAACAAAAAGCTGATCCATTATCTCTGCCTTTTATAGGATTGGCCTACTTAATATCTGCCTCAGTAACCTACTTTGCTCCATTTGGTTCCACTTCAGCATATTTTCTTTGTGCCTGATGTGTGACTTTGAAGAATATAAGATCAAGGTCGTCAGTTTGCACCAAGTCACAGAAATATCTTTTAAAACTTTAAATAAAATTGTGCCAGCTATAACACTCATTTTCAAGTTGGAGGGAAAAAAATCCTTTATACTTTCCTGGAATTTCAGAGCAGGTTTGTATGGTGGAAACTAAGCGATTTTGTCTCTTTTGTTATCCTTAACATTTAGCACTGGTACATAGTAGATGATCAGTAAATATTTATCTATTGATTATTTTTTCAGAGCACTAACAGCTAACCCAGGTGTTGAACTTAAACACGAAGCCAGGTAGGGGCAACATTTGCCCATAAGAACATACTTAAGGACATGAAAAACTAAAAACTAGTAATATATTTATCTTAGCAACTATAATAGTTCCAGTATTTTACTTGGTGTTCATTTCCCATGTCTGACTCCATGATTTTAATTCCCTATTATTGGTTCCTTGAACTCTCTCTGAAAACCCTGTATTTAGCCCTTCCTTCCCTCCAAATATAACTCCACAAGATGACTTGGCCTTCAGCATAATGCTTTCCCCACTCAAATTGTGTATCCCTTCTGAGCTACCTCATTTGGATATAACAGATTTTCTCTTGTTGCCATTTCTAAAATGCTCCAGATTTTTGTTAGATGATTTCATAGTCACATAATTTAAAAATTGGAGGAGACCTCAACAATTATTTACTCCTATCCACATCTCGAAAATGATTCCTACTATAAAATGCTTGACAAGTTACTATGAAGTTTTGAAAACCTACAGAATGGGAAAAGCCAGTTTTCTCTTCCAACCTGCTAAAGGTAGCCCAATTCTTTCATGCTTTTCCTATCAATTAGCTCCCTATTAGCATAACAGATATTCCAAACAAGCTCATTACATTTTAAGCTTTCTGAGACACTCTCCATTCAGTACTCTCAGATGTAGATTTTTGATTCATGCTTCATTGGAAAAGAAAAAGAAGTCATTAACTGAGAGGGTCCTCCTCCCTGCCCCCATCTCATACTACTCAGATCTATTTTCCTCCACCAACATCCCTTTTAGCATAATTTCACATGAAGACATGATTTCTCTCTTTGTCAAGACAAAAACCTCAACATGAACCCTAAGTTCCATATCATCCTGTCTTCACCAGCAAATTAGCTTTTCCATTTGATTGGGCAATGTCCACCAAGTAGCCTCTTATACTTCTCTTAACCTAATAAACTATAATCCTTGAGAAAACGATATTTACCAGACGGCTGAAATTCCTCTTCTATCATTTGATTCTAAATCCTGTGCGATCTGGCATCTGATATCATTATTAAAGTGAAACTGATATTTCCAAAATTACCAGTGATTACTTAATGATCAAATCTAAACTGTGTTTTCCCCCTCAGTCATCATGGCTTTTAACTTCTCTATTGATTTTGTTGTTTGATATTGTCAATCACCTTCTTTTAGATTCTCCTCACTTTCAAGGTTTTGTGATACTATTATCCTTTGGTTCTCCTACCTGTCTGATAGTCTGTTTTCCTGGATCTTCAACAAAATCACAGTCAGCAATGATCATTATCTCCTAGGCCCTCAACTCTTTTCCCCTTTGCTATTTCATTTGATGATCTAATCAACTCCTATGTGTTCAATTATTATTTCTACACAGATGATTCCAAGTCCTATTTATCTTCCCTTTATCCTGAATATTATTCTTTTATCATCCACAGACATTTGGACATTTCCAGCGGAATGCCTTATAGACAACTCAAATTCAACACTTTCTGAAACAGCTTATTATCTTTCTCCCAAACTCTGTCCTAAACTGAAATCCCCTATTATTGTTGAAAACACCATCATCTTTCCAGGCTTACAATCTTGAGGTTAACTTTCATTTCTCATCATTAGTTAGGCCATATATCTAGTCCATTACCATTTTCTTGTTTCTATTATCACAATATTTCTCATATATGTTCCTTCCTCTCCTTTTACAGTTTGCCCCTGGAGCAGGCCCTCTTCATCTTGCACATGTATTTACATCTTTTTCCAGTTTGTTTCCATGCCCCATTTCCCTCTTTCCAATATAGTTTTAGTCAGTTGTCAAAGTTATCTTCCTAAAATGCAGATCTAAACATGCTACACATCCTACACTTAGGAAACTCCAGTTTTGTTCCAATTATTTCTAGAATCCATTAAAATGCCTGGATATTTTTTCAAACTATGTTTTCTAATTATACTTCTTTGTATCTTATGATCCTGAGGGTGATTTTATGAATGCAAATGTAAGAATTTGTCTCTATTAAAATTTCCCTTATTTAATTTAGCACAATTTTTAACCTATCAAGAAGTTTTTTGAGTTTTGGCTCTGCCATCCAGGGTATTATCTCTTCACTCTTTGTGTCATTTGCAAATTTGAAACACTTCATACTTTATATACATAGTTAATTAAAAAAAAAATTGCAAGGGCAGCTAGGTGGCGCAGTGAATAGAGCACCAGCCCTGAAGTCAGAAGGACCTGAGTTCAAATCAGATTTCGTACACTTAATGCTTCCTAGCTGTGTGACCATAGTCAGGTTATTTAACCCCAAATGCCTCAGCAAAAATAAACAAACAAAAAAAAGAAAGAAAAAAAAATTGCAGGCACACAATCCCCTGAAAATGCCACTGAAGACCTTTTTTTTCCAAGTTGATATTACATTTAACTAATTTTGGGGAGTGGTCTTCTAACCACTTCTAAATATAATATAATTGTTCTAACACCTAGCACACATCAATTTATCTTTTTCAAAATATTAGCATAAGAGTTGTGACCAAATATTCTAACAAAATTTATCTATAAATTTTCCAAGAAACCATATTAAAAGGGAAATAAAGATAGACTTCCATAGTTTCTTTATGAAGAAGATATGCTAAATCTTTGTGTAACCCCTTTTTTTCTGAATTATCACAAATTTACTTTTTAATAATGCATTCTGGAATTTTTCTGGGATTTGAAATACTGCTAAGTCAGTCATTCAGGAAGCATTTATTAAGTACTAGGCACCATGCTAAGTCATCAGCATACAAAGAAAGATGAAGAGGAATAGTCTCTGCCTTCAAGAAGTTCACAGTGTAATGGAAGAAAATAACAAATAAAAAGAAGCCAAAACAGGGAAGGAAGAGTATGATGAAGGTTGAGTATGATGAAGGAAGAGTATGACTTTTAGAGTGAGATGGCTGCCATGGGCACTCTCTTTAAGTGGAAGATCAGGGAAGAGCTCACCACTGTTCATATTCCATTCTCTATCATCAAACAAAGGAAAGGGCCCCAGGGTCAGGTGGTACTAAAAGTACCCAGTTGATGTGATATTTCAGAAAAATGAGTTTCTGGAAATAGTGATGAAGCTCACAATTCTAGGGTTTAAAATTATATTCTTTCCCCTTTCTTGGGAATCAGTAAAAAATAGTTATCCTTTTCCAGTTCTTTGGTCTTCCTTTATTCTCCATAATATTTTATTAATATATAGATATAATATTTACATTTATTTTAATACTTTGAAATATAATTCATCTTAACTAAGTTACTTGAATTTATTAAAAGCCATTCAGTATTATCATCTTATTATCTCCTCAATTATTTTGAGATCAGCTCCCTAGTAGACATTTTTGATGTCTTTTCCCCACTCCAAAGATCATTTTCCTTTTAACAGAAAACAGAAGCAACTGGAAGAATTGCCTTTTTCTTTACTGACAATTATCATCTTTCTATATTTAATTTTATCCTTTCTTCCTCAGTGTAGTTAAAAAATAAAACACAAGCAAGCAAAATATTCCTTATGTTATCCTCAGCTCTTTTCACTTGTTTCAGCTTTTTATGACCTCTATTATTCTTAAAATTATTCTTGCAGCAATGTGTCTCACTTTAATATTCATTTTCTGTAATATGTCCTTTCCAAACGCATTGCCTGTGTCTGTGTGTCTCTGTCCCTTTTTATGCACACACACACACACATACACACACACACACACACACACACACACACATACATTTTAGAAAACCTCTCTTTTTTTCTTCCTCATTGGAATTTTCAATCATTGTATCTTTAGAATTTCATTCTTAAGAATTTCACAACCTTCCTTCCTCTCCTTCTCTTACAGAATATTGACTTGATATCTTATCCTTGTTGTAAGTAACTTTAAATATAATCTCTCAAAACTGTGGGTGCATATCAAACTAACTCTGGTGCTCTTTTTATAAATCAGAAGTCCTGGTAGTGATTTCCCCCCAAATGACCATCTCTGCATTTTCTTATTGTTAATGAGAATTAAATTCACTAAAGAAATTCCCTTTATTTCTGTAATTTTTGAAAAATAAAATCATGGTTAAAACGTTTAAAAATTAGTATGTACTTATTTTTGGAGAGAAAGAGAGAGTCAGAGAGAGAGAAACAGAGAGAAATAGAGACAGAGAAAGGCAGAGACAGAGAGATCACCATTTTTTAAAAATTTATAATTTTTTTTCTATAGTTACATGTCAAGAAAAATTTTAGCGTTCATTTTTGCAAGATTTTGACTGCCAATTTTTTTTCCTCCCTCCCTTTCTCCCCTTTCTGAAGATGGTAGGCAATTTGTTATAGTTTATATATGTGCTATTATGTAAAACATTTTCATATTAAGTACAGTTGTGAAATAAGGAACAGATCAAAAGAAAAAAAGAGAGTTAAAATAAAGTTTAAAAAAGTTTCAATTTACACACAAAGTTCATCAGTTCTTTGGCTTATAAATATCGTTATTCTTCATGAATCCTTTGTACTTATCTTGGATCATTGTGGTACTGAGGAGCTAATTCATTCATAGTCAAACATCATACAATGTTATTGCTAGTGTATATAAGGTTTTTTTCCTATTTATGCTCTTTTCACTTTGTATCATTACAAACAAATCTTTATACTTTTTCTGAAATCTGCCTATTTATCCTTTCTTATTGCACAATAGTAGTCCATTACATTCATATACAATAGCTTGTTTAGCCTTTCGCTAAATGTTGGGCATCCCCTTAATGTTCAATAATTTTACCATAAAAAGGGCTGCTTAAATATTTTTTGTACATTTAGGTTATTTTCTTTTTTTTGTGAAGTCTTTGGGATGCAGACCTACTGGTACTGCTGGTTTAAAGGTTATGTAAACTTTTGTGACTCATTGAGAATCTTTTCAATTTGCTCTCCAGAATGGTTGGAACAGTTCACAACTTCAGCAACAGTATTCTCATGTCCAAATGTTCCTATGTCTTCTCCAACATTTTTCATTTTTTTTTTTTTGGTCATATTAGCCAATCTGAATGTGAGGTAGAATCTCAGAGCTGCTATAATTAGCATATAATTAGTGGAGATCATTAGTACCCTTACAAGTTTTCTTTATAATAAATTCTACTCCTGATCATTGTTTTTATGTTTATGTATATAAACATATATACATATACATACATTGTTTCTTATCCCTACTATTTATTCATACCTAGAAGCTTGCCTTGCGATTACTTAACCTCTCTCTGCTACAAGAAGCCTCCCTTATCTTCTCCCTTCACTCATTCCCTCCCTCTCTATCCTTTTCCCACAAATCTACATACCTTATTCTATTCCTATTAATCAACACATACCCCACCTGATCTTATTCCTTCCCCCTCTTATTTCTTTATAAACTTTGGAGTTTTATAGCCATATATATGTGTGTGTGTGTGTGTGTGTGTGTGTGTGTGTGTGTGTGTGTGTGTTTATGTACAGATAGAGATATATATGCTTCTCTTGTTTTCCCATTCCTGATGTGAATGGGATTTCAGAATTACCAATCGTCTTCCACCATTTAATTTCTCTGTGCCAATTTTTGCTCTTGCATTTCATTCATATAATTACTGTTTTTATCTTTTCCTACACAACTTTCCTTTTTAGAATCATATCATACTCATCGATATTCTATTCTTTCTTTTGAATTGCCCAGTTACTAGTAAAAATTTTAGATATATAGTTTATATTTCCACATATAAATCATATTGAATTGGTCCTTATTGAGTCCCTTGAAATTGGTCTTTGTTGTTGGCTCATATATATCAAATTTTCTATTAAGGTCAAATTTATTTGCAATAAAATCCTGAAAATGTGGGATTTATTGCATTTACTTTTTTTTTCTTTTTGGGGGGTGTCAGTATTATACTTAATTTTGCTGGATGTAATAGTTTTGGCCACAATTTTAGTTCATTTGATTGTTGATATATAAGATTTCAAGATCTACATTCTTGTTTTATTGTAGCTGCTGCTGAGTCTTTTATGATTCTGATTGTGTCTCCATAATATTTAAATTGTTTATGATTTTGGGGGGGGCGGAGCCAAGATGGAGGAGTGAAAAGGTGACTTTCTGCCTCTCCTCCGATCTTCTCTCAAAACAACAATAAAATAAGCCTCTGAACTGATCTTCAAGTCAACAAACTCAGAAATATTTGGACAGTGCTCTCTGGATAACTTCATATCAGGTTAGTCGGACTCGGACAGAGAGATAAATCGTTGACTCCTGTGTAGGCCGGAAGTGAGGGTGGGACTCAGCTCAACTCATCGTGGCAGAAATTCCAAACTCCAAACTCCAAATTCCAAATACTTGGAGTTAATCTGAGGCATTCAGGACACTCTGTCCTGATTGGGGGCAGGTGTTCTGGCAGACTTGCCTTGTTTAAGGAGTAATTCGGACTTAGTCCTAGCCCCCACCGGCCCAGCACCTTAGTCAACTCGCCAAAGTGCCCCAGGGCAAAGCTTTTTGCAGCCACCGATGTTTTTCCCCTACCTTAAAGAGATATCCACACTGTCTAAAAAAAAATGATGAAGAAGCAAAAGACAGCTCTCATCATAGACAGCTTTTATAAAGAAAAAGAAGAGATGATCTCCCCAGACGCAGAGGTTCCTTTAGACAAAAATCCAGAGAAAATCAGCAAGGACCATCACTGGTCCCCTTTTCAAAAGGCCTTTCTGGAAGATTGCATAAAGAACCTCAAAAGAGAGCTGGAGGATAAATGGGATAATAAACTGAAATCAGTGCAATAAGGATATGATGCCCTGCAAAAGAGATATGAAAAAGACACCAATTTATTGAAAAATAAAATTAGTGAAGGGGAAAAAGAGTGCAATGAACAAATTGGCCAGTTACAAAAGGAGCTTAAAAAGGTAACTGAAGAAAACAGCACTTTAAAAATAAGAATTGAACAAATGCAAATGAATGACTCAATAAGACTTCAAGAATCAGTCAAACAAAAACAAAAAAAATGAAAAATTAGAAGAAAATATGAAATATCTCCTAGGAAAAACAACTGACTTGGAAAATAGATCTAGGAGAGACAATCTAAGGATTATTGGACTTCCTGAAAGCCATGATGAAAAAAAGAATCTAAACACTATCTTCCAGGAAATCCTGAAAGAAAACTGCCCTGAGATTGTAGAATCAAAGGGCAAAATCACCATTGAAAGAATTCACCTATCACCTCCTGAAAGAGACCCCAAAACTAAGACCCCAAGGAATATCGTGGCTAAATTTCAGGACTATAGCACCAAGGAACAGATTCTGCTAGCAGCTAGAAAGAAACAATTCAAATACTGAGGTTCGATAATGAGAATCACACAGGATATGTCAGCCTCCACACTGAAGAATCGAAGGGCATGGAACCAGATATTCTGAAGGGAAAAGGAACTTGGATTACAACCAAGAATAACCTATCCAGCTAGAATGAGCATTATCCTTCGGGGAAGAAGATGGTCATTCAATGATATAAGTGAATTTCACCTCTTTCTAATGAAAAGACCAGATCTGAACAAAAAATTCGACACCCAAACACAGAACTCAAGAGATGCATAAAAAGGTAAAAAGGAAAGATCTCTTGAGAACTTTATTTTTACTATGGGGATACTTAAAGTTTGGGGGTATAATTAAGTAGATATTACTTTGATAATATGAAAAAGAGAACTAGAGGGGGAAAGGTTGTCATACTAGGGAAAAGAGGGAAAAAGTGGTAAAATAAGATCTAAAAAAAAGGAGGTAAAAACAAGGTAAAATCACTTGAAGAGACAAAGAAAACCTAATATAATTGAGAGAAAGAGGGGAGGGAGATGAGCATTGTGTAAACCCTACTCTCATCAGGTTGGGCTCTAAAAGTGTATATCAGACATTTGATTTCACATACAAACTTGTCTGTTGCTAGAGGGAAGATGGAGGGAAAGGAGGAAAAGTAAGGGACAAACTAACAGAAGGAAAAATAGAAGAATCAGGGGAAAGGAGTAAAAACAGGGGGAGGGGATCTAAAGGGTGGAGTATTGTTTGGGGGAGGGGGTCATCAAAAGCAAAGTACTGAGGAGGGGGGAAGGGAGAAAGGGGAAAGGAAAGGGGAAAACATAACTTGGGTAAATAAGATGGCAGGAAATAAAGAATTAGTTATTCTAACTGTGAATGTGAATAGGATGAACTCTTCCATAAAGCAGAAGCGGATAGCAGACTGGATTAAAAACCAGAATCCCACAATATGTTGTCTACAAGAAACACATCTAAAACATAGTGACACATATAGGATGAAGGTAAACGGCTGGGGCAGAAAATATTATGCTTCAGGTGAACAAAAAAAAGCAGGGGTAGCAATCCTTATCTCAGATCAAGTAAAAGCCAAGATAGATCTAATCAAAAGAGATAAGGAAGGAAACTATATTTTATTAAAGGGTACCATAGATAATGTAGCAATATCTATACTAAATATATATGCACCAAGTACAATAGCACGCAGATTCCTAGGGGAGAAATTAAGAGAGATGCAAGAAGAAATAGACAGCCAAACGATACTAGTGGGGGATCTCAACCTTGCTCTCTCAGAATTAGATAAATCAAACTACAAAATAAACAAGAAAGAAACTAGGGAGATAAACCAATTGTTAGAAAAGTTAGGTATGATAGATCTATGGAGAAAGTTGAATGGAGACAGTAGGGAGTTTACTTTTTTTCTCAGCAGTCCATGGAACGTATACAAAAAACTTACCATGTGTTAGGGCATAAAAACCTCAAAATCAAATGCAGAAAGGCAGAAATAGTAAATGCATCCTTTTCAGATCATGATGCAATAAAAATCACATGCAATATAAGTCCAGGAGAAAATAAACCAAAAAGTAATTGGAAATTAAATAATCTAATCCTGAAGAATGAATGGGTGAAAGAGCAAATCATAGGCACGATCAATAATTTCATCCAGGAGAATGACAATAAGGAGACAACATACCAAAATTTGTGGGATACGGCCAAAGCGGTTATAAGGGGCAATTTTATATCTCTAGATGCTTACTTGCATAAAATAGAGAAAGAAAAGATCAATGAATTGGGCTTATTATTTAAAAAAAAAAACTAGAAAAAGAACAAATTAAAAACCCTCAATTAAATACCAAATTGGAAATTCTAAAAATAAAAGGAGAAATTAATAAAATTGAAAATAAGAAACTATTGAATTAATAAATAAAACTAAGAGTTGGTTCTATGAAAAATGTAACAAGATAAAGATAACTAAAGATAAGCCTTTAGTTAATTTGATAAGAAAAAGGAAAGAGGAAAATCAAATTGTTAGTCTCAAGATTGATAAGGAAGAACTTTCCTCCAATGAAGAGGAAATTAGAACAATAATTAGGAGTTACTTTGCCCAACTTTATGCCAGTAAGTTTGATAATCTAAATGAAATGGAGGAATATCTACACAAATATAGATTGCCCAGGTTAACAGAAGAGGATATAAATTATTTAAATAGCCCCATATCAGAAAAAGAAATAGAACAAGC
>JAJPUD010024270.1:0-18937 GCA_023553655.1 Myrmecobius fasciatus | reverse complement strand
AAATTATCACTCTTTGCAGATGATATGATGGTCTACTTAGAGAACCCTAGAGAATCAACTAAAAAACTATTAGAATTAATCCACAACTTTAGCAAAGCTGCAGGATACAAAATAAATCCACATAAATCATCAGCATTTTTATACATCACTAACAAAATGCAACAGCAAGAGATACAAAGAGAAATTCCATTCAAAATAACTATCGATAGTATAAAATATTTGGGAATATATCTGCCAAGGGAAAGTCAGGATCTATATGAGCAAAACTACAAAACACTCTCCACACAAATAAAGTCAGATCTAAACAATTGGAAAAACATCAAGTGCTCTTGGATAGGTCGAGCGAATATAATAAAGATGGCAATACTACCTAAACTAATCTATCTATTTAGTGCTATACCAATCAAACTCCCAAGAGATTATTTAACTGAACTAGAAAAAATAACGACAAAATTCATCTGGAAAAACAAAAGGTCAAGAATTTCAAGGGAATTAATGAAAAAAAATGCAAATGAGGGTGGCCTAGCTGCACCAGATCTAAAACTATATTATAAAGCAGTGGTCACCAAAACCATTTGGTAGTGGATAAGAAATAGAGTAGTGGATCAGTGGAATAGGTTAGGTTCACAGAACAAAATACTCAATGACAATTGTAATCTAGTGTTCGATAAACCCAAAGACCCCAGTTTTTGGGATAAAAACTCACTATTTGACAAAAACTGCTGGAATAATTGGAAACTAGTCTGGAAGAAATTAGGCATTGACCCACACCTAACACCATATACCAAGATAAGGTCAAAATGGATTCATGATCTAGGCATAAAGAATGATATTATAAACAAATTAGAACAATGTAGGATGGTTTACCTCTCAGACCTGTGGAGGGGGAAGGAATTTGTGACCAAAGAAGAACTAGAGGTCATCATTAATCACAAAATAGATAAGTTTGACTATATCAAGTTGAAAAGTTTTTGTACAAACAAAATGAATGCAGACAAGATTAGAAGGGTAGCAGTAAACTGGGAAAATATTTTTACATCCAAAGGTTCTGATAAAGGCCTCATTTCTAAACTATATAGAGAATTGACTCAAATATATAAGAATTCAAGCCATTCTCCAATTGACAAATGGTCAAAAGATATGAACAGACAATTTTCAGACGAAGAAATTGAAACTATTTCCGGTCACATGAAAAGGTGCTCCAAGTCACTGTTGATCAGAGAAATGCAAATTAAGACAACTCTGAGATACCACTACACACCTGTCAGATTGGCTAAAATGACAGGAAATGATAATGATAGCTGTTGGAGGGGATGTGGGAAAACTGGGACACTGATACATTGTTGGTGGAACTGTGAACGGATCCAACCATTCTGGAGAGCAATTTGGAGCTATGCTCAAAGAGTTATCAAACAGTGCATACCCTTTGACCCAGCAGTGTTTCTACTGGGCCTATATCCCAAAGAGATTTTTAAGGAGGGAAAGGGACCCACATGTGCAAAAATGTTTGTGGCAGCCCTTTTTGTAGTGGCAAGAAACTGGAAATTGAAAAGATGCCCATCAATTGGAGAATGGCTGAAGAAATTATGGTATATGAATGTTATGGAATACTATTGTTCTGTAAGAAATGACCAACAGGAGGATTTCAGAGAGGATTGGAGAGACTTGCATGAACTAATGCTGAGTGAAATCAGCAGAACCAGGAGAACATTATACACAGCAACAAGACTATACGATGATCAATTTTGATGGACATGGTTCTCTTCAACAATGATGTGATTCAAACCAGTTGTGCTGCGATGAAGATAGTCATATACATCCAGAGAGAGGGCTGTGGGAACTGAGAGTGAACCACAACACAGCATTTTAACGCTTTCTGTGAATATTTCCATGCATTCTGTTTTCCTTCTTAGGTTGTTTTTTTTCTTCTTCTCTTTCTAGATCTGATGTTTCTTGTGCAGTAAGATAACTGTATAGATATGTATACATGTATTGTATTTGTCATATAATTTATCCTATCTAGCATGTATTAGATTACCTGTCATCTAGGGGTTGGGGGCGGGGGGAGGGAAAGGAAAAGCTTTGGAAAAAAAAAGTTTTTTTTTTTTTGCAAAAGTCAATGTTGAAAAGTCACTCATATGTTTTGCAAATAAAAAGCTTTATTAAAAAAAAAGAAATATTCTTACTAAAACTCTATTGTATGAGAGATAGACCAGAAAGGAAAATGACAGAGATGAGGAAAATATATAAATACCACAATCTTCTATTTCAATATATGGATTTTTAAATGTGGCTCATTATATCTGTTGAAGAGAGATCTTATGATATTATGTTCTGCTGGACATGACAAGATGCAATTAGAATATGACAAAATGGCACCTGTAATCAGTAGAAAAAAAGGGCTCATTTTGAATTCATGGCAAAATTCTAGGAGGCATTAATTAAAGGCTACCTTGTAGTGAACCATTTAGAAAAGGTATCACAAAAACTGAGATTGGTTTCATCAATTACAAATTATAGAAGAACAGCTCTACAGGTTTTTGTTGTTTTTTTGCTTTGGGTTTTTTTTTTAATAGTCACTAGATTGGTATATGAGCAGAATGTTGTGGGCTTCATTATAATCAAGTCCCTTAGACAAGGTTTTTTTTTTTTTTAGATAAGATGTTGGGGTATTATCTACACATTCACATAGCTCAGATGATTTTGAGTCATTTCAATAATAAGATTAAAATATGTCTTAATGACAACTTAGCAAAAGTATTCTAGTGAATTGGTCCAAGGATTATTGCTTGTCTTTGTGTTATATGCATTAGGTATAAATTTCAAGCTTATACAACTTGCAAGTGGCATGAAATTTAGCTATTGTATTAAATGACAGAATCCAAAAGCTGCTGGGCAAAATCTAATATCATAAAATTCAATAAGAATTCAGAGAAAATTTTACATGTGGATAGAAATGACAATTTATTAAAAGTATATATAGATAGCAGTCCAATGGGAAAATATATGGAAATTTTATCAGACTATACTCTTACTATGAATCGATAATGTGGTATACTAGCCAAGAAAATTATCAGGATCTTTGATGTTAAGAAAGTTAAAGGACATTGAAATAGGGAGGTGATAATCTCCCTATTCTCTGGCCCTTTCATAAGCTTTCTGGCTTATTGTTTTAGTATTGTGACTTTTTGCTGTAACTCTGCAATACTGGAGAGCATTTAGAAAAAAAGATATCAGTATTGTGACAGGCTTCAAAAGTCTACCACCTGTAGAATGGCTAAAGGAATTGGTTAATCTAAAGAAGAATTTACTTAGGGGAAAAATGAAAACTTTCTTGAAGTATCTGAAGGGCTGTAACATAAGAGAAATTGAAATTGTTCTGCTAGGTTGAATTGGAGGGGGAAAAAAAAGGAAGAATGGATTAAGGTGACAAAGGGGCAAATCTTGCTTTTATTCAAGAAAGAATAAAAAAATTCCTCACAATAAGAACTAAAAAAAATTTCATTAATTTGGTCCTTGAATTAATAAAAAAATGCAAATGAAAGTGGCCTAAAACTATATTATATAGCAGCAGTCATCAAAACTATTGCTACTGGCTAAGAAATTGAGTAGCTGATCAATGGAACAGGTTAGGTTCTCAAGACACAATAGTCAATGACTATAATAATCTAGTGCTCGATAAACCTAAAGATCTCAGCTTTTGGGAAAGGAACTCACTATTTGACAAAAATTGCTGGAAAAATTAGAAAATAGTATGGCAGAAACTAAGGATTAACTAACATCTAACACCCTCTATCAAGATAAGGTTACTATGGGTTCATGATTTAGACATAAAGAGTGATACTGCAAGCAAATTAGAATAGCAAAGGCTAGTCTACCTCTCACATCTGTGGAGAAGGAAGGGATTTGTAGCCAAAGAGGAACTAGAATACATTATGGAATGCAAAATGGATAATTTTGATTCTATTAAGTTAAAACATTTTTTACAAACAAAATCAATGCAGACAAGATTAGAAGTGAAGCAGAAAACTGGGGAAAATGTTTTATATACAAGGGTTCTGATAAAAGTCTCCTTTCTAAAATATATAGGAAATTGACTCAGATTTTTAAGAATACAAGCCATTCTCCAATTGACAGATAGTCAAAGGGTATGAAGAAAGAATTTTTAGATGAAGAAATTAAAATCAACTCTAGTCATACAAAAATGTCTAAATCACTATTGATCAGAGAAAAACAAATTAAGACAACTGAGGTACCACTACACACCTCTGAGATTGGCTAAGATGACAGGCAAAGATAATGACAAATGATAGAGGATATGTGGGAAAATTGGGACACTGATACATTGTTGGTGGAACTGTGAACGGATCCAGCCATTCTGAAGAACAATTTGGAACTATGCTCAAAAAGTGATCAAACTGTGCATACCCTTTGACCCACCAGTGTTTATATTGGGTCTATATACCAAAGAGATCTTTAAAGAAGGGAAAGGCTCCACATGTGCAAGAATGTTTGTGGCAGCCCTTTTTGTAGTGGCTAGAAACTGGAAACTGAATGGATGCCCATCAATTGGAGAACGGCTGAATATGTTATGGTATATGATTGTAATGGAATATTATTGTTCTATAAGAAATGACCGGCAGGATGATTTCAGAGAGGCTAGAGAGAGACTTTCAGGAACTGATGCTAAGTGAAATGAGCAGAACCAGGAGATCATTGTACATGGCAACATTGACATTATACGATGATCAATTCTGATGGACGTTGCTCTTTTCAGCAATGAAGTGATTCAACAATTCCAGTAGACTTGTGATGAAAAGAACCATTGGGATCCAGAAAGAGGACTGAATATGGATCACAACATAGTATATTCACCTTTTTTGTTATTGTTTGCTTTTTGTATTCTTTCCCATATTTTTTTTCCTTTTTGATATTATTTTTCTTGTGCAGCATAGCAATTGTGGAGATGTGTATAAAAGAACTGCATATGTTTAACATATATTGGATTTCTTGCCGGCTAAGAGAGGGGATAGGGAGAAGGGAGGGAGAAAAAATTCAGAACACAAGGTTTTGCAAGGGTGACTGTTGCATATATTTTTTTTAAAAAGCTAATAGTTTTTAAATTAAATTAAAAAATGGTCCCAGTATGAGATAATGATTTCACCATCACTGGAGGTTATTAGGTAAAGGTTGAATGATCAAATGTTGAATATAGTGTAGTACAGGTTTTTGCTCAGAAATGGTTTGGAATAAATGTCTTTTGAGCTTGCTTCAAATTAAGAATCTGTGATTCCTTTCCAAATCTTCATACAGGAGCAGTAAGAATATCTATCAACTAAAATAAACCTCTAGTAAGTAAAGAGTAAGTTGTATGGTTGCAGATGTAATAAAAGAGGGAAATAAATAAGAAAAAAAGAGTCAATGTTTATATACTATTTTCATCACCAAATAATACTGAAAATAAATGATCCCTTTTATGGAAACCTGAACTGGAGAACATTCTATTTAGAGTCTTAGAATTTGGAGAAGATTTGGGGCATTTGCCCAAATGACCTCAAATTTTGACAAAAATCTCTACATTTTAACATTTACCCAGGTTAATAATTTAATATTTTTATAGTTTCCTTAGAATTTTCCAAGAATTATATGCACATTATAGGATTTGAACCTCCCAATAACTCTGAGTTGCTTTATTATCCTCCATGTTAAAAATGATGAAGCTAAGACTCAGAGAGGCTAAGGAATCTGACAAGCATCACACAGCTAATGAAGATCGGAAGTCCAGGAATTAAACTCAGATCCTGCTAAGTCCAACATTGTTCCTACTACCGTCATACTGCCTCTCAGGTTAGAAATTGCTTGGTATTTGAAACCATCTAAATTGATTCTATACAAGTTTGCTATATCTCTTCCTTATATTGTTTCTAATTTGATATTCTTATGGATGATTTATTCCATGGAGTAACAAGTTTTTAATCAGACGTATTAATCATATTAAAGGTCTATTCCATCTCAAATTTACGCTAATTTAGAGAAAAATAATATTAAAAGAGTGTATATCACTTTATGTTGTAGCAACTGATATAAAGATAAGAAATTCATAGAGGAGGATTGTGGGTAAGGGATGATAAAAAACACTTCCTTACTTTTATTCTATGCTTTCCTGAATAGATGAATGAATGCTTTCTAAAATATCTATGTGGAGAGAGGAAGAGAGAGAGAGAAAGAGAGAAAGAGAGAGCCCTCTGAACTCCTCAATCTTATGCAGAAGCCAATTAATTAATAGCTAGAGGCTGAAGTTTTACTTAATACTCCTTTTCACCATCTATCCCCATTAATCATGAACATCAATTACATATCAGCATTCCATATTTCTTATCCAATTGGTAAAAAAGTAAATCAAGACATCGAAAAATGGGAAGTCTCTTGCTTTACTTATTCATAAGGGGTAGGAAGTGACACTAATTAAGACTAAAATGAAATCCAATTTCCCTGTAATGTCAATCCCTACATCCTTCAATATATTTTAATAAAATACATTTTTATCCAACAGGTGGACTGAATTTCTGTCATAAATAGGGAATAGTTAAATTTCCAGCAGTATGGTTAAGTTCTTCATTAAGGATAAAATGATTTCCTTAACAGGAAGGGCAGAGAAGAAACATTTAATATGATACAGTAATAATACATAAATTCTGACATTCAAAGGCTCATCATCAAGTAATTCCTACATTTAAATACTCATCTAATATATTTGGAAAAATCTATTTTAACCAAATTTAGTTTTCATAAAGTAAATCTAATAACACATATCCTTAATATTTTTCCAGAACATCGATTTTTTTCTCTAATTTTAAAATTCACTTTTAGATGGCTATTTTGCTTTTTCCGTCTTTTTTAGTGCTACCATACTCTATATCTTGTGACTGTATAAGTCTTTCCTTTTGTTCCTGCATTATCCCAAAGATTAAAAAACAGTTATTTGTTCCTCTATTATTTTAAGAGAAACACAATCGTAGAAATTGAAAATATTTGAGGGTTTTTTTTTATAAGTAAGCTATTGTGATTATTAAGGAAAGGAAGAGAGCAAAACTTTTCATTATGTCATTTGTTTTTATTTTGCCAGAAATAAATATGAAACAGCATTCTGATGGGAAAAAAGATAATTGATAACATGACAAGATTTAGTCACTAAAGATGACATTTTTATTATCTCGAAAATAATTAAAAACCATCAGCAAAACATAGCTGTGAGAGTGCTAGAATAAAGTCCATCTGCCACTAACTGAACCAATTTATGTCTTACATTATATTGGTAAACTGACAGACCTATCTTTTTTTGAGGATAGATAAGTACATAAGTGTTGTTAGAATTACCTGAGAAATGGGGCAACTAGGTGGTGCAGTGAATAGAGCACCACCCCTGAAGTCAGGAGGACCTGAGTTCAGATTTGGGATCAGACACTTAACACTGCCTAGCTGTGTGACCCTGGGCAAGTCACTTAACCCAATTGCCTCAGGAAAAAAAATTACCTGAGAAAGAGCAAATATTCTGATATTTTCAGTAGTCTGATATGTGATTCTGCAGACAATAGGCTAATTCAAAATGTCTGACCTTGACCAGGTGAAAAAAGATTGAATTTGTTTTCCCCCCTTTAGTTAGATGTTTGTCCAGATGCCAGATTTTGTTCCATACACATGTATTTCACTGCTTTTTCTTGTGTTTTTAATTATTCATTTTTGTAAATAATTATCATTACTAAATTAATTAATTAATTGAACAGACAGACAAAAAAGAAAGGAATGGCTATCTCTCCAAGAAAATGTACAAAAGTTTTAATAGTGAAAAAGCATATATCAATGACTGGTAGGGATATTGCAATAGCTGTTAATGTTGAAGTGATAAAATTTTCAAGAATCATTCAAGGCCAGAGTGAAACAAAGCTTAAATGAATTTGCTTTCACAAATTGAACAGGCGAACAAATATAACATAGCTTAATTGAATCAGAGAAAATAGAGACCTTCAAGGGAAGTGGGCAGTTAAGATGATCTTTCAGCTACAAGTGGCAAAAGAACTTATAACTCTGAAGTTGGAAGAACAGTGAAAAGACTTGGAATAAAAGAACTATTCATCAAATACCTGTTGAATAGCCAACATGATATTAATGTGATTTTATGATGAAGAAATAAAGAATACATGTCAAAATGTTACAAATCTAATACCCAATTGTCCAAAATGTGTGATTACAAATAAAAAACCTATTGCATTTAAAGAGTATTTTAATGATTTAAAAATCCTAAGGTCTATGTCAACAAATTTTATTAATTTATTTTGTTTCAACTAATTGACATAACATGATATGTGGACAATAAATTTTAAAAAAATTGATTCAACACAACTAACAAATGTATAACCTGTAATATTGTCTATCCTAAAAGAAGAATTAGTCTTTAATAAAAACAATGATCTGTGGGACTTTCAGACTGTAATATTCTAACTGGCCAAATTTTATTAGACTTTATAGAAATACAAACAATTAAAAAAAAAACAAAAAAATCAACATGGGCTTAAAAATTCTAGGAGAAGATACTGAATTAAGCACTGGCCTCAAGAAGATCTGAGTTCAAATCCTGCCTCTAGGACTAAGATTTAAAAATAGTATACCCTTGAATAAATTTTTCAATCTTTATTTGAATCACACATTTCCCTTGTATTTGCTAAGATAAATACTTTACAATGCTGACAAAATCATTTATAATTCTTATATTACATACTCAAATGGAATTAGACCTTACAGATTTGGAAGTTGCTCCCAATGCTACAGGTTATAATTTTTCAATTCCTGCCCAATCTGTATTACTCTCATATATCTGCAGTCATATTTTCACCTTAGGAAGTATAAGTCCTATCTACCATCTTGAATCAGTGAAAGCCACTGACTGAGCAATTAGAATGCTATCAATGTATTTTATACAAAAGAGAGAAGCCATCTCAGAACTGAGAGAGATTCTGAGGTGGTGGTTACAAAAATTTAGAGGAAGTATGAAACAAAAGGAAGACTGAACTGTGACAGAGAAAGAAAATATTAAGGAAAGCCTTGGCTCTAGTGCCATTCAAGAAAGAAAGGAGAAATTAAAGTCTCATGAAAAAATATTTTCTTTCTCAAACTCTCTCCCATCAAACTCTCCTCTATCTAGCAATAGCATAATAAATGTTTACTTGCACACATTTATAGCAAACTCAATTTTCTCCTCAACTGCAAAGAGGATGGGAATTAATTAGAATTCTATATAAATGTAAGATTATAAATGTGACTTAAACTCTGCCTAGGTGTTTAGAATTTTTCTTGATTGGGGATCAGAGCAAATATGACATAATTCAGAGCTTTTCATCTAAAATAAATGCCCTAAACTGAAGAGAAGGAAAGCAAGTGAACAATGTCTTTATATTATTCTGTAGGCTTAAAATAATCTAATTATTGTAACAACTAACATACAAATGACTTTCCTCTTTCTTGGTTGAAAGGGCAAGTGAGGCACTCTAACTATCCATCTATTCTGCTGAGCTCAAATCAATTAGCAAGTAGCCTCCTTTCCTTGAAATGCAATTGCTCTTCCCTCTCTTCTTGCTTTTCTTAGTAATCCTAATCTAATTCAGTGTTGATTTCCTAAAAGAAAATGATAATCTACCCTTATCTTTAAAGCTTGAATATCTTTCAAAAAAACATAAAAAAGCAAGCAATGATTCCAACTATCCTAACACTAAAATCACAAGTTTTGCATTAGATTTCTCCTATTTACTGATGGTCATCTCTAAGCAAATGGTATAAAGATAGAAAGATATATAGATATGGATATAAATAGGTAGTAAAGATATAAATATAAATCATATAAATCCTGACTAGTCTCCAAAGTAACTTTTTGTACTGGTAAAGAAGAAATCTTTATTTTCTAATTTAATTTTCTAATCTTTACAAAATCTACTTCCATAATAATAATAATTACATTTATGTGGTATTTTAAGATTTGCAAGGTACTTTATAAATAGTATCTCTTTTTGTCCTGAAAATAACATGGGTAAATAAATATTATTATCCTCCCATTTTACAAATGAGAAAACACATTGCCCATATACAAAAAAACTTACAAAGTGGGAGCAGTGTCAATTGCAAATCTTTTATCAGTCTCTCTCTGCTGAAGTTGGCTCATACACCATATAGTTAAGCAAAATTATTATTGTTATTGTCATTCATCCTTCATTTTCAGAAACAAACAGTGATATCATGATGTTTTGGGAAGAGTACAATGTTTTTGGTTGTGGATGATCAGTCCAATACAAGTTTGGAAGGCTCTCCCACAAGTCAGGCACAAATAGTTTGTTAGAGCATTGACAATTCAAGCTATTCAGTGTTCTTGCATGGAATATTATCTAGATTGCACAGGTGTATAATGATGTCGGCACATTGAGCCACAATAATAGGTCATGGTGGTTCTGCAAAGGGGCAGCCAGTCTGCTACAAATCACTCAGCATTTTAGGGATAATCCTGGTAAGTGGTTGCTACCCAAGGTGATAATAATAATAAAATAATAGTCTACCCATAAACCCAGATCACAGCTGCCTTTTGGCCCTAAGTGCAGCATCCTCAGTGGAAAATAGGTAGATATTTACAGAAACCTAGCAGTAAGACACGTGGGAAAGAAAATGCCCACATTCAGTGAGATTGATTCAAATTCTGGAATATAGACCTTCATGTACCATTTCTTCAGAGATAAGAACATCCCTTATTTCACCTGTTTCTGTGGAATGATTAATTTCCTCATCTAAAGTCACATTGGATAAACTATATCCCCAGATAAAGTCTACTAAATTCTTTCAGTAGAATCTAAAGGCTGAGATAGGCAGATATTTGGAGGTGTGTTCCTTTTGCACACAGTAAATGCTTAATAAATATTGATTAATCTGTTGATTAATCAGCCAGTTCTTATACATTTGTTCATTTCATTTGGCCACTTATCTTTTTGGAGCTATGGAATTAATTTCTTATAATATTTCTTATTTCTTAGTTATTCAGTAAAAAGTTGATTTGTCATTGTCATAAAAATATAAATATCCTGACTGGAACACTTACAAACCCTATGACCTTGGGTGGCCATTTTATCTCTTTGACACTCAAGTTTCATTTTAAAAAATGAGCTTCAATGTCTCAAAAACTCCTACTTTTTGAATACTTTAAGGTTAAAAAGCGCATTCCTCCTATATACAACATCAAGGAGAGGGGTGGTCTTCTCTTCCATTTGTGGTCTATCAATCTGTTTTCAGGTTCTCCAGCTCATAGAGATCAGTAATGCACAGTGTAGAGAAGCTTCTTAGAATTTTCTCCTCAATAAGTTATAGATGGTGCTTAAGAGAAAACCAGTTTTCAGACCAGTTCATTCAATTAGCAGCAATTTTCCTCCAGTCACATCAGCTACCCAATATCAAACTAGAGAATTTACCTCAATCTACCATCTGATCTCAGCTAGGTTCCACTGCTGTTACCTTCCTGCTTCATTGTTTCCATTGACTAATCAGCTTCCTGATTTCTCTTTGTGTTTTCTCTTATGACTTCTCATATTTTGGCTTCTAAATCTATGGCCACTATCTTTGGCTATTACCCTCCCAAATCCATATCTCTATTAAATATAACACAAATAATCAATATGCACTAATTCTATTCCCATAATTCAGAATTTCCAAGTTATAAACATCAAAGTTCTTTAAAATAAAGTGATGGAAGGGTCATATGTAAATTAGCTGCTGGAAAATAATTCAGTTCTACCATTTTATCATTAATAAGTAACTTTCCTGTGAGAGTTTTTTTTTTCTTTTTTCTCAAATAGTCCTCTCAAATTTGTCTCTTAAAAGACTTATTTGAAAGTCTCTTTTTTCTCAGGTTCTTTAGAATTGTCTTTGTTTCCCTTCAAGCTGATTGTCTCACAAAATGTCCTTTTTTTGGTCTCTTTAAGTAAATTATATGGCCATGTAAAAAAGAAAGAGCATTTTATATCTATGAATTTAAATTACTTTAGTTATCTGCATTCCCTTGTTTATTCCACCTTTCAATTTTGAGAAATGGAAAATAAAAGACTTCCTTGATATAATGGCTATTTTTTCTTTCTTTCAAGTTTGTGTCAATGATCACAACATCCATGGTGGTTAACAACAGAAGTTGCTAAGCTGCTGGCTCCCAAGAGGCTACAGCAAGGGTTCTAGATGACATTGTTAAAATGCAATTACCTCTTTTAGAAGTTCAGCGAAAACAGCATTGTTGTCAATGAAACACACAAAAGGATGCAAAGATGAGAATTAAAGGCATTGAATTCATTTTGCATTTCCTTATAGAAAGGAAATTTATAATATAATTCAGTTTTACTGCTGGAGGTGGAGGGGTTCAGACAAGAGTACTTTGTTGGATAAAAGCATTAGAACTTGCAAATCTAGGTTAGTAATAACTTTGCCTTTTATTTCAGAACAAGATACTATTCCTTAATAAATGCTATGAAAATACACTAAAAAAATTTATAAAACATCTTTCAGTTTAAAAAGGATTTTCCCCACAAACAATCCTGTGGGGTAGATGGTGACTAGTTTAATAATATTTGAACTGAATAGGTTTCTCTTTTGCAAAATGGGGGTGACAAATCTAGCCATACATACCTCACAGTAGTTAGGAGGAATGTGCTTTTTAACCTTAAAGTATTCATGAAGTAGGACTTTTTGAGACATTGAAGATCATTTTTTAAGATGAAACTTGAGTGTCAAAAAGGTAAAATGGTTGCCCAAGGTCATGGGGTTTGTAAGTGTTCCAGTCAGGATATTTAGATTTGTATGACAATGACAAGTCAACTTTTTACTGAATAACTAAGAAATAGGAAATATTATAAAAATGAATTCCATAGCCCCCAAAAGATGTGGCCAAAAGAAATGAACAAAGATTTTCTGAGTTAAAAACTATTATATAGATGAAATAAGTCAATGACTTAAAGAAAAGTTTCAAATATATCAAAATACATATATCAACAATGATCTGCCCATAATAATTGATGGGCCTGTCAATTGTGAAATGGATATATAAAATGTAGCACATGAGTGTCATGAGACATTATGTTTATGTAAGGAATAATAAATATTATGAACCTAAAGAAACACAGAAAGAATATGTATTAATCCAAAATAAAGCAGAATAAGGGCTTCAATCATGTAAATGGAAAGAGCAACAGCAACCAAATAGAAAATCAACTGCTATGAAATTATAATGATCTAGCTTTATCTCAAAGTAGACATAAGAGAAAAAAGACTCCTTTTTCCTGCTTTATATAGAAAGAAGAACATGAGCAGAGAGTCCTGTATACAATGTCAGACTTTTTGATACACATTTGTAATATGAGAAACATTAAATATTAAGAACTTAAAGAAGCATAGGAAGAATTAACAAGCATTGATCCAAAGACTACAATGTAAATAGGAATAAAAAACAGCAACCCAAAAGAAAACAAAATCATAATGATCCACTTTTATCCCAAAGCAGAGATAGAAGAAAACACTTTCTCTTTTTTATTTTTTTATTATAAGGGATGGCTCTCTGGAAAAAAAGATAGCTGGAGGGATATAGCAGGAAAGAAACATGTAAAAACAAGGGAAATTAATGAAGATTTATTTTGTTTTCAATCCCAAGGAGGTAAATTTTGTATATTCAGATACATACCTTTATAGAATAAATTTCAAACTGTTCAGAAGAGAATAGATCCTTTTGTTAGAGATTTTCAAGTGGAATATTATTCAAGAGATATAGGAAGCTCTAAGAAAAGCATCAGTTCCATCAATAATAAAACAAAAAATCATTATTATCCCTATAAATTTAGAAAAAGCTTTTAACAAAAATATATTTATTATTTAATATATTCATTATTTATTATATTTTATAGCTACATAATAAATATAATAAATGTATTATATTTAATATATAATCTCTAGAAATCACTTCAAAGAGATCAAATGAAAAAGAGTCTATTGAAAGTTTTGCTAACTCAGTTATTCAGACTTGGTTGTCAATCAGTGTTGAGGGAGGCCAGACTTCAGCTTTAGACTACCTGATATTTATCACTTGCTCTGTGTTTGTACTTGATACACAAAGGCAGTTAGGGAAGAAATGAGATGCAGTGGACCATCCCGTTTTGTTGAACAAGATGGATCCATGTTGTCTTTATTTCATCACATAATTCATCAATAAAAGGTGGCTCTGTCTTGAACCCCTTGTTCTCGCCAGTTATCAGTCCATTAACATTTGCTACCTTGATATGGTTTGATAAACTTCTTTTACTTCTCTTTGGCTTGAGTTTTGCTTCCATAACCAGGGCGAAAGACTTAATAAAGAATTATTTTTGTTATACACACAAACACACACATATAGGCATATATATAGTGCATCTGAATGTATGTGTATAGGTATATATAGACACACATACATACAGACTATATATGGTTATGTCACAGCAAAAACCTTTTGGTATATACAAGACAACAAAATGGAAACCAGGGGAATACCAGTTATGGGAAAAATGATTTATTATACTGTTTAAATCCAGTCTCATGTGATTAAAGATTATCTTGATCTCAGTAATTCTCTAGAAATACCTTGGATGACTACAAAATATCTTTGATTCCCCCAGATTCTGGCTTCACCAAAAGTATTCTTGTTCATAATATATATATGGAGTATTTAAGAAAGACTAGTACCTCTGAGGTGTGTGCTTGACAAATCTTTTTTTCAGGGCTGCTTATCAACCTTTGGTGTGTATCTGCCACTCAAATCCCACCTGTGATTCCAAAAAGCTGTAGCATGTATAGCACTCATGCACTGGGAAAATTGTCTCAGGGGAAATTGTCTAAATGAGATTGAGGGTAACCAAAGAGCCTCAAACCTGTCAATGAATTAGGAAGGTGAATATCTGAGCTTGTGAAAATTTTCCCTAAGAAAATGGGTGGATGAGAACAATTTATTCCATTGGCCATGATGGTGGCTGAAGAAGGCAGTATGGAGAATTTAGAGTTCATCTACAGCATCCCAGGTCATGATCAGTTCTTTTTTTATATTAAAGCTTTTTATTTTCAAAATATATACATGGATAATTTTTGACATTCATCCCAACAAAACCCTATGTTGTAATTTTTTTCCCTCCCTTTCTCCACGCCTTCCTGGGTAGGCAAGTGATCTAAAATATGTTTGAACATGTGCACTTCCTCTATATATATTACCATAAATAGCATGCTGCTCCAGAAAAATCAGAACAGAAAGGAAAAAATTGAGAATGAAGACAAAATGCAAGCAAACAACCACAAAAAGAGTGACAATACTATGTTGTGATCCACATTCAGTTCCCACTGTCCTCTCTCTGGGTGCAGATGGCTTTCTTCATCACAAGTCTATTGGAACTGGCCTGAATCATCTCAGGTGATGAGATGTTATGACTGGAATTTAAGTGACATCTCAAAAAAAATCTGTTATGAAATACAGTAGTTTTATCAGAAGAATCGGAAGTTATTTGATTTCTTTGTTAAAGGTAACTTTTTTTTAAAGATTTTGAATCCAAGGGACTTTTTATTTTAGAAGAATGGCTAAGTTTTTCCCCTTTCTAGATCTGATTTTTCTTGTGCTTACAGTAAGCTAACTATAGATATGTATACACATATTGGATTTATCATATATTTTAATATATTTAACATGTATTAGACTACCTATCATGTGGGGGGTGGGGGAAGGAGGGGAAAATTTTGAAACAAAAAAAATTTTGCAAAGGTCAATGTAGAAAAATTACTCATATGTTCTGTAAATAAAAAGCTTTCATAAAAAAATTATTCTAGCCCAATATGAGAGAGAAGAGAGACTGTAGAAGCAGAGAGTGTCTGTATGTATGTGAGAAAGAGAGAGAGAGAGAGAGAGAGACAGAGAGAGACAGAGAGAGAGACAGAGACAGAGAGAGAGGGAGGAGAGAACAAGAACAGGAAAGCAGAGTGGGCAACCTTCTGGCCCAACCTCCTATTTTCCTTTCCTGACAGAAAATAAAATCTTCCTTTGATAACACTAAAGGGAGAAGAAGCTAGAGATTGCTATTCTGCTTTCCTTTGACCCACAATATGGCACTCCCATGCTACATGTGGGAGAGTCTTGCTACACTCACACACATACACACACACACACACACAATCTGCTTTATCATAATAACTGTAGATTTTAATAATAGCTTATATAACCTTTGAATATTTGCAAAACATATTATTATATCATTTGAGATTGCAAAGAAGATGCTATATTATAATGTCCACATTATCAATGAGGAATATGAAATTGAAAGAGGGGGTTCCAACACAGGATGAGATTGCAACACATGTTTTACAACACAGGAAAAATGTCTTTTCCATTATTACATCAAGTGGCCTTGTTTACTCTAAAATATATACAGTAAGATCTAAATCTATTTTCATTCTAATATTTACAAAATCATAAATATATCTAAAAGATTTCTTAATATTTCTCTTAATTATTTTTACTCCTCTAAATTCTGGTCAGGAGCATAATGTACACATATTTTTCATCATATATACACAGCACTTGGGTATCTACATGGCAAATTCACAGGGAAACATTTGGATTTTTACATAGAAAATTCACAACTAAGAGACTGAATCATTCTCTTAAATAACTAAACATTTAAAGTATCTGATTTGACTGGAGTAGACAGGGAGGAAATAGGATTATGCACAGCTCAATTAGACTTTTAAGAGTTTGAGTCTAGATGAGCCTAGATTTTTAGCTACAAACATCTTTGAATATATACATATATATGTACAGGCATACATATTTTTGTATATGTGTGTTAAGTCTGCTTGAAAACTCTGGCAGATTTCTGCAATGTTGAATAATGAAAATTCAGCTCCTGAATTACTCTTTTTATTTATCTGGTTGACATTTAATTTTGAAAGCTTGGTAGTTGTTAAATTTCTAATACATGACTAGTTATGTTCTTTAGAATTTCTAAGGGAACTGATTAATGTGTATGTGCAGTTTTTCTTTAACTTAAATTTGGTTTTGAAAAGGACCAGTGTTCATACATATTTCAATGTACTTTGTAGATTCCAGTGAAAACAATTTAATGGGAGAAGGAAAGGTGGAAATGTCATATCACAAGAACTTTTTAAGCAAATTAGCTTATAACTAAAAATGGCTGAACAGATTGTGTTGTCATTCTAAGGCAGTTATATTTTCTAATTTGATCTTCTTGTAAAGAAGCAGCTTTAAAGCTAGTAAAGTTATGAATCCTCCACAGAGAGAACAGCAATTTGTGCTCATTTAGTTCATGACCAAACAAATATTCTTGTTCCCAGGGCAGACTATCTTAATAGCAAGCTACATGAGTCATACAATGAATAGCATTTCCTAGAGAGTGTCCCATCCTGAAAGTGAAGGATTTATTTCACCTAATAGTGGGCAGCAGGTCACTGTGACATAGCACTAATCAGTATATTACTATGTACATAGGTCTAATCAGTATATTACTATAATACATAATCAACTAGAAAAGGGTTATTTTGGTTTTTTTCCACATTTCTATTGTACCTTCTATATCATTTCCCAGAAAACTAATGATAAGTTCCTTCAGTCTTTTTTTTCTTCTGATTTTGAGTCATGGAAAGAACAAAAATACAAATCAAGTTATAGATATAAAATCACAAAATTCCAAAGTCTTTTACAGTATCCTATAAGAGGTTATTTTAGTCTATATAATAAGTTTTTCTTTGATAATTCAAAACTGGAAAGAACTAGCACCTCTTAAATAACTTCAGTGCATAAGAACATGCTCTTTAAAACTGAAAGGGAAAAACAATCAGATGCTTTATTATTAGAAAATTTAATTGCTCTTCTTAAAAGTCATATATTAAACATGATTCAATAAACACTGAGAAGATGCTATACTACCAATACACTATATTATACTACACTACACTGAACTATATATAATACACTACACTATAACATACCATGCCATACTATCCTATATATTCTGAGAAGATACTATATGACCTTTGGTAAAGAGTTTGATGGGGGGGGGGGGGGCAGAGCCAAGATGGAGAACTGCGGACAGCTTTCTCTGTGAACTCCTGGGACATTCCCTCAAACCCAGACAAAGTAAGCCTTCCAACTGGTTTCTGAGTGAGGGCCCCGCCAAGCATTTGGACTACAACACACTTCTATCAAAGATCTACCTTGAAAAAACTCCGGAGAAGGTTAGCCTCAGGGGAAATCGGCCGCTGGTCGTGATCAGACTCCAGCCAGGGCTGAGGTCGGGGCTGTGATAGAGGGGCGGATTTAAGGCACCCAGGAAGCCTCTGGGAGACACCTGGGCCACTTTGCTCTGCTTGCAGGCAGGTGCTTTGGCAGATCTGCCTTTGGAAAAGGGTGGATCGAGAGCAGCTGAAAACGTGGTCCTAGGGCGAATCTAGCCCGACCAGCCTCAGACCTAAAGTCAACTCGACAAACTACCCCAGGGCAAATACAAATTGTTGCAGTTTTCTCTGCTTTTGACCAATATCCCAACTTTAAATCATGAGCAAGAAGCAGAAGAGAGCTCTCACCATAGAAATCTTTTACGGAGAAAAAAATAGAACAGTCCCCAGATCCTGACATTATGAAAACAATCCCAGATGAAGCCACAAAGGCAGACTTAAGTTGGTCTCCCTTTCAGAAGGCTTACCTGGATGATTGCATTAAGAATCTCAAAAGAGAGCTAGAAGAAGAATGGGGAAATAAATTGAGATCAGGGCAACAAAAATATCAAAAACTGGAAAATAGGACTGGTGAATTGGAAAAAGAAAACAGTTCACTGAAAAACAAAATTGG
>JAJPUD010024269.1:0-18937 GCA_023553655.1 Myrmecobius fasciatus | reverse complement strand
TATATCCCCAGGGAGGTTCTTTAAAAAGCATAGAATCATCCAGCATGAAATGTATCCAATAATTCTTTGCCTCCTCCAGGGATCCCACTTGGCTTTGGGCCTGTGGGGAAGGAACTAAGATGGGCCTAGAATTTGCTTCAGAACCGAAGGTTGTTAGGAAAGGATCAATTGTTTCCTAATCTCTTCTCCAGTTCTAAAAGATAAAGAAGTTTTGCCCAGACTGAGGTGAAGCCCAAAAAAGCTTAAACTCCCGTATCCTTTCATGCCCAAAGGCCAGTTCTTGATCCCACTTCTCTGGTTTGGACAGCTAGCTATGAAACTTAGGAAGCAAGCCAGCCATCTTTAGGGGCAGGGAGAAGTGGGATGGATAAAAAGAATAGGGGAAAGGAACCCCTGATTTGTATTTTTACAGTCTTCTGCTAGGCCATTAAAGTACTTTCTCTTCCCGAAGTGGGTATCTAGAGCCAAGGTAAAGAGGGGAAATCTGAAGACACCTTGGAAGAATTTGGGATGTGAAGAAGGAATCAGAGGAAGAGAAGACAGGATAGACTCAGTCCCACAAAGACTGCAGGGTCTGAGAAGAAAAGGTTCTTTTGATTTGTTTTGTTTGAATTTTGAAATTTGAATTTACCCGGGGTGTGTGTGGGGTGGGGAGGAATGGGTCTCCCCTCAGTAGTCATCGGTCAGCCTCTCCGTCTCAGAAGGCTGGCTCTTCATCTCCGCTTTTTGCCCTTTGGCTTCATACAGGGCTCGAGTGCTAGCTCGTTTGAAGAAGCCACACTGTGGGGGAGGGCGAGGCAAAGTCAAAGGTGGGGGATGGGCCTGGGTATGTCCCCACTTGAGGGGGTTCAGGGACTTGCAAAGACTCAAAGTTTGGAGGATGGGACACTTAGGTCCCATTTCTTGGGCCAGGAAGGGTTTGGAAGATCAGGACCCTGATCCTGTGGTGGTCATAGGGATATGACTGGGGCTAGTGTTCCTTTTCCAGCTCTGAGCTATATCCTTTGACTTTCACTGTTGCTATTAAGACAATATTCAACGTGGGACTAGAAAGAAATAGGGAGGGTGGGGAGATGGGGAGAAATGGAATGGGGAAGGGAGAAAGGAAGCTGAATTTTTGGTGAAGGGAACCAGAGGGGATGGAATGAGTAGGGAAGGGGATGGATGTGGAGTGGGGCACCTACCTTCCAAAGCAAGAGGATGATAAGCCCCAATAGTAACAGCCCAGCTCCCACAGACACCAGGACCAGCCAGAGCTCAATCTCTGTAGGAATCTCCTCTGTCAGTTCTGAGTCAATGTCCACAGAAAACTGGAGTGGATGAGTAGGCAGGGATGGAGGAAGACAGAAGAACCATTTAGCAGGACTCCTTACCGTGCCATCCCTTGCCCCCTGCCCCAACTTCTTTCTTCCCCAGACCTGAGTCATGGGGCTCTGCAGTTTGACTGTCTCCCTGAAGGGGGCACCTGGAGGCTAAAGAAAAATTCCTGCTTGACCTGCAAAGGTCAGTCTGTTCATCCTTGTGATTCCCACAAGTGGAGAATAAAATCTTCCATGAGCAAAACTCTCGTGTCTCCTTCTTCCCCCACCCCCAATTCCTGCCCCTAGCACCTGCATACATAAATGAAAAGATTTCAGCATTGGACTTACTATTAAAAGATAATTCTTAACCTTCTGAGTATGATGTAAGGAAAAGAACCTTAGATTGGGGGTTAGGATGGTAGGTTCTTCTTCTGATCATTTCTACCTAGCTTTGTGCAAGTCCCTTTACCTTGCTGAGTTTCAATTTCTTAATCTATAAATGAAGAATGATGCCTCCATTCCTTAATAGATCGCCAAGATAATGAAAATGGGAGACCTTTGGAAAGTGGCGTATAAATACAGCCTTCTGTGAGTGAGCAATTAGTGAAAGTGAGCAAACCCTTTTATTCCTATTTGTGACTCACCCATGTTGTCTTATTCTCCATATTGATGGTCAGGATGTTGGTTTGGAGGAAAAGGGTAGCCCAGCCATCCACCCTGACTCTGTCAAAATCACTGTAATCCTGCAATGGAAAGCAGGGAAAGTAAGAGAGACAGCCATTGTTTCTCATGATCCTTCCCTCTCCACTCCAAGCAGAACCCTTGTTTGTACCCAGACACCACTGACAAAAGCCCAATAGCAGGGGCAAATTCAGGAGAGAAGGTTCTTGGTTCTTGTATGCTCAGGTCTATCACGTGTCTTCACAGACTGACCAACAACCTCTCCTCTGTCTGCTCCAATGTTTATCCAGTGAGTTTCCTCCCCCAACTCACAGACACACTGACTGAATCCAAAACATCAAAGCCACCTCACACACATGGACAAAATTATCCAGATACATGTGAACTATAGTTCATAAATACTTGCTACATTAGTACCCACAGTCACATGGCAATCCCTCAAAGGGAGATGCTTCCCAAATGACTGGGCCATGATGATGGGCCCTCTGTGACATGCCTGGTTAGGCCAGTTCATTCTTTTTCTCATGTTTCCCCAAAATGTCTGAGATGAAGGAATGACACTGAAGAGCTTGGACTTTTCTACCCCTCCTAAGATGGGTCACTAACCTCGATGAAGGTGCTATTCCACACTCGTGCCTGCACTGTCATGGTGGAGGGTACTGAGACATCAGGAATCGGGCACTCCAGCCACACACAGCGAGCTCGGCCATTGGCACAGGACTGGATGGAGCAGAGAATGAATAAGAGAATCTTCTCCAAGTGCTTCAGCCCTCTTTTCATAGCTATTCCCCATCTGGTCCTTATTCCATCTATCTAATATAACCACAGACACTCTAGCCAGACAAGCAGATCCTCATGTCCCCATATGTATTCCTTGGTTCATCGAATATGCATTTATTAAGTGCCTACTACATGCCAAACATCTATTCACTAGAGACAAAAAGATGAAAATGAAAGTCAACATACTTGGAGAGACTTGAATAGACTGAACTACAATACCTTATGTAACCATTCCACTTTCCCTTTCTTTTTCCCTACTCTCCATTCCCCCTTCCTCAAAACTTTCCCTGACCCCTCCCAATCAGCCCTGCTTCCTCTATCCGAAATATTCTTTTTTTTTTTTTTTTGCTGAGGCAATTGGGGTTAAGTGACTTGCCCAGAGTCACACAGCTAGGAAGTATTAAGTGTCTGAGATCACATTTGAACTCAGGTCTTCCTGACTTCAGGGCTGGTACTCTATCTGAAACATTCTTAATCTAGTTTGCCCTAGCTTGAATAGCTAGGTGTCAAAGTGGATAGAGAAGTAGACTTAGAATCAGGAAGACATCTTCCTGAGTTCAAATCTGGCTTCAGACACTTACTAGTTATGGTTCCTAAGTTTAAACACTGCCTCAGACACTTAATAGGTATAATTCTTGAGTTCAAATCTGACCTCAGAGCAGAAGCTTGTTTAAAGACTAGCACAAGTACAGAAAGGTCAAGCACAAAAAATAAGCATGACTTCCCCCAACTATGGGTAGTCCCTCTTTCTCCATTTTGAAAGAACCAGGGTATGGATCACTTAGAAGAGGTCCTCAGATTACTTAAGAATTATGAGGTGGTGTCAAATAAGTCAATAAGTAGGTTTATGAGAAAATTAAGTGACCTGGTTCTAGATGGAGAAGAAAGTTAACCCAAAACTAATATACTGTGACCTTTAACATAACCTTTCTATCATTTTAAATTCTTATCAATACTGTGTCAAATTATTTCAGAGATAGAATAATAACAATAGCTGACATATAGCCCTTCGAGGTTTGCTAAGTGCTTTACAGATATCTCATTTGATCCTCAAAACAACCTTGGGAGATAGGTTCTATTATTATTTCCATTTCATAGATGAGGAAACTGAGACAGAGGTAAAGTGACTTGCACAGAGTCACACATCTAGTAAGTGTCAGAAGCTGGATTTGAATTTAGTGACTATGGGACTGTCCACTGCTCCACCTACTTCAAGAGCATAGGGGTGGGGTGCAGGTGGTACTATGTCACTTTGGACATTTCTCTTTCTAATTAGAAATAATAGGATTTAAATAATGTTACTTCCATTACTTTTGTAAGAAGCCCTTCTTATTTTTAGATAACTCATTCTTAAGAAGTTTTCCCTATATTAATATTTCCCAGTATTATTCCTATATTCCCTTGTGTTCCTAAGCACTGGATCCAAGCAGAATGAATCTAAAGCCTTTTCTACATGACACCATAAATACCTAAACACCTTAAATACCTAAATACTTAAAGTAACTAATACTTTGATAATTTAAATATTAAATTTTAATACTTAGGAGCTACCATTGGATCCTCTCTAAGTCTACTTTTCCTTAGACTAAACATTCCTGGATCCTTCAACTGATCCTTTTCTGGCATGGTTCCTAAGTTCATATCTGGCCTCAGACACTTACTAGCTATGGTTCCTAAATTGAAATTTGGCCTCAGAAACTTACTAGCTATGATTCCTAAGTTCAAATCAACAATATGGTTTTAAAGGCTTTCTGCCCCATAATATCCTAATCCTAACCTTAGGGGCCTCCCCCATTTTTGAGAATAGTAGAAGGAAACCTATATTTGAATCTAGATCTGCTACTCTTTGAACTTGGACAAGTTGCTTAGTTATTCTTATTTCATATAAAAAATCCATTATTTGCCTTTTCAAGACCTTAACCTTTCCCCTCCCTTTTTTCCAGTCTTGCTATACTTTAATCCTTTCTACACACTCTTCTATCAGTAGTTTGGTCAATGATGACCTTCCCCTTCTCCTCATTCTAGGCATTTTCTCTGATGCCTCCCATGTGTATAAATTCTCTCCTTCCTCATCTCTGCCTCCTGGCTTCTTTCTGACCCCAGCTAAAATCTCATCATCTGAAAGAAGCCTTTCCCATTTTCCCTTAATGCTACTGCCTTTCTTTGATAATTATATTCAACCTATCTCATTTATATCTTGTTTATACATAGTTATTTACATGTTGTCTTCCCCATTAGAGTTGTGAGGTCTTTGAGAACAGGAATTTTTGTTTATTTGTTTTTAATTTCTTTGTATCTCCAGCTCTTACCATTGTGCCTGGTATATAATAGATATATAGTAAATGCTTATTGACCTGATTTGATAACTTTCCTTCTTTTTAAAATGAAATATTAGACTGGATGTTCTCCAAGGTCCTTTTCTGCTATAAACTTTATGATGCTCTAAATTTCTGTCCAGCCCCCATCACATTTTTTTAGGTTGGCATAAGAGCTCCAGCTATAGTGACAGCAAACCCAACAAGCATTAGTCCCCTTTTCCAGATACTTACCAGCACAGTCTCTGACTCTGCCTTCCTGGCAGTGGCCAGGGTGATAGGAGGAGGTGCCTGTGATTCTCCAGGATCCAGCTCCCTTCGCCGGCGTCTCAGGGAAGGGGTTTCATCCTTAGAAATCTGTTGGAAAGAACAGGAAAGATATGTAGGAAGAAAGGGAACAGAGAAAGGAAGGAAAAAAAACTATATAGATGGGGAGAAGAGGATAAAAAAGAAAAGAGAGCCAGTCTGAGCCAAAGCAAAGGAAGAAGGCAAGTCTCCACAGGCAAAGCATTGAGATGCTTCATCTTTCTAGGCAGAGCTAGCCCATAGTAATTGGTAGAGGTGATATCTAGACTCCAGGTGAGGTAGGCAAGAGGGATGAGGAGAAAGATTTGCTTACTGTGAGGTTGAGAGGATTGATAAGGTCCCCAGGTGGCTGGCAATGCCAGGTTCCATTGCCCTGGATGATAATCTCGGTGGGATACAGAAGCCACTTGCCATTACTAACTTCATAGGGCCATTCCAGCCCTAAGACCAGAGTTCCCAAAGCTGTCAGCCCTTCATCGACTGGACCTACCTGTAAGCAAATAAGACCCAAGAAGTATATTAGTGCCAAAGCTACCACCCAACATTGACCTCCTCTCCCCTAAGATCAGATCTGATATTACCATCCCGCTTACTGGCCCTTCTATCCTTATGTCATCATATTCCACCTGCGAGCCTTTCAAGATGATTTCTTCCTTAACCCATAACCTCTCAACTAACCCTAACTCTTCCAAAAAGTTCCCACCAACTCCTCTTCTCACCCCAGAACTTTCCATACCTGGAATTCCAAGGTGATAGGGCTCCCCACATCAGTGACATTTTTCATGCCTGACTCTCCCATCACTGTTCCCCCAAAATAACTCTGTAGTCGGTGATTTGCCCTGTACAGGGACAGATAGGAGCTTCAGGGGGAGGTAAGAGTGAAATAGGGACAGCAGGTATAGATGAGAGAGACTATAACTGAGGGACGTGGAGAAAATAGGGAAGGGGAGAGAGATTATGGGGTAGAGAGAACAAAAGAGATAGAATATAGGATGAAGGAAACAGGATGGGAAATAGCACAGGGGCAGGTATTTGTTGTCTTGTGTCAACTGAAAGACTCAGGTCAAGGGAGGGGTGTAGCTTATGGAATATATGGAGACAGGGGTCAAGGTGTTTATAAAAGCTCTTTTTGTAATAGCAAGGAATTTGAATTTGAATGGATACCCATCAACTGGGGAATGGCTGAATAAGTTGTAGCATATGAATGCAAGGAAACATTATTATCCTATAAGATACGATGAGCAGGCTTATTTCAGAAAAGCCATGAATTGATGCTGAGTAAAGTGAACAGAACCAGGGCAACATTGTATATAGTAACAGCAAAATTGCAGGATGATTAACTATGACAGAATTAGTTCTTCTCAGTAATACAGTGATATAAGATAATTTCAATAGACATGGGATAGAAAATCCTATCCACATCTGGAGAGAAAACTATAGAAACTGAACACAGATTGAAGAATCCTATTTTCACCTTTTTTTGGTTTGTTTTCCTCATGATTTCTCCCTTTTGTTCTGATTTTTCTTTTAAGACATGACTAATATGGAAAAATGTTTTAAATAACTGTACATGTATAACCTATATTAGATTCCTTGCTGTCTTGAGGAGGGGTGGGTAAAGGAGGGAAGGGGAAAAATTGAAACTCAAAATGAATGTTGAAAACTATGTTCGCATGTAATTGGAAAAATAAATATTTCTGAAATTTAAAGAAAAAGAAAGAAAAAAAAGGAGTTACCTACATGCCAAGTGAGGCCTGGAGTGTATAATCCACCTGTAGCATCAAGGTCACAGGCTTTAGGTTATCCTGGTGACTAGACCTAGGGAGATATAATATAGTGGAGAATGGCAGAAGAAAGGCTTTCTCACTCACCATGACACCACCATGGCTGAAAAGTCAGAGCGGGATGCAGCTTTAGCCCACCCACCTCATCCCCACTCACGTGGAAAGCTGCATCTGAGCCTCAATGTCCCGAGTCTGTAGGGTGATACCAATGACCTCAAAGGCAATAAACAGCTCCATCTTTGAGGGGAAGGTGTAATGAGAGAGGTTAATAGTCTCTGAATTCCTGTTCCCATAGTTAAAGACAAGGTAAAGAAAGTATAATATTGGGGATATATTTATTTATTTAGTGTCCCTCCCCTTCTTCCTATTGTTTTTGAGAGTCTCTCTCCTCTCTTACCCCCACAACTTATTTTCCTCTTTTCCTACCCTTGACTCTCACTGACTGTTTCTTTTCCCTACCTTCTCTCTTTGTGCAAGCCTCTCATCCTCAGCCAACGTCTGTGTTTTTAAAGTAGAGATTATTTCTTCTTTTTCTCTTATCTGTTCACTGTACTTTAGTACCATGCCAACTATACTATGTACTAAACTAACATCTAATTCAATGGCTTCTCTTATTGAGACTACAATTATTGCATCTTTAAGAGAAAATGCAATCTTGGGGAGTTACTGTTTAATTGTCATCTGGACAAAGTTAACAGTCCTGTCTGATTGAGACTTTGTGAAATTCAGGGAGAAAGAACTAAAGAGCACTTCTTGAGAGACTGTATAAGTTAACAGGCAAGAAGAAGGAGAAGCAATATTTTGAAGGAACTATTTGACTTTTATCCTACAGAGATGGCATCCTTAAAGAAGTGATTAGTATCACTACAGTTATCAGCAGTTGCAACTTCTACTTAAAAGCTGCCTGGGCTGTGATTTTTCATATACATGCTACATTGTTGAAATATTTAAGTATATCTTTGTATTGTTTGTTACAATGGCAATAAATTACAAAGCCAATAAAATTAATGTTATATTTCTTAAACCTGTGAAGGTAGATAGAAAGATGGAGGGACCAAAAACATGAGAGAAAAGGAGAGAGAGACAGAAACAAAATGAGAAGTAGAAGGAAAAAAAGTAGAAGAAAGAAGGGAAGAGGGGGAAGCAGAGGAAAAGGGGATAGAGGAAAAGGAGAAAATTAGGATAGAGGAGGGAAGGAGAGAGGGAGAAACCAGACACAGATGTGAGAGAGGGAAAAGGAAAAAAAAATAGGAATAAAATCTTATGGGAAAAAGTTTCTCCACTTGATCTAAAAATTGGAATGGGGAATCATAGATAATTAATAATGAAAGATTATGTGTTTCTATTAATTAAGGAGAAAATATTAGAATATACCCCTCGATTGCTTCAGAGAATAATAAGGAAGTGAGCCGATAGCCATTAGAGGGGTGTGAAGATTGTTGTGGCTGTCAACTAATATGCATTACACTTGACACCTACATGGGCACTATGTAGGGATGATCATCCCTAGATTTGCTAGAGAGACATTTGTTGAACTGAATAAATTTTCCCAGCCCATTCTCTGTCCCTCTCATCCTAAGTAGCTACATGTTTCCTTCTTCACACTTTCCTATTTCTCTGATTCTATGCCATTGAAGAAATATAAAAAGACAGAACAAAATAAATTCCTGAGCTAAGGCAAAAAGGAAAAAGCCAAAGAAGGCCAGGAATACCAGGAAGGCTGAAGGAGCTTAGACCTGATGAAGAGAGAATAAAGGTAGATGGAAACAAAGGGATAGACCAAGGCACAGCAATCTATCCTATCATTTTGTTTGGATTTACAGTGGGGCCCTGTATCCTCCCCTGAATTGCTCACCTTCTGGTTCCTTTTAAAAGGGTTTCCCAGCTCACACAGAATGGTCTCATTAGCCTGGCAGGCTCCAGCCTTGGGATAAGGATGAGATGGGAGAAAGATTTGGAGAACAGGGAAAGTTAATTAGATTTAGTCCATGCCTTTCCCAAATATGCTTCAATGGTAGAATCCACCGACTCACTGACTCCCATCCCTTCTCCATACACAAAATAGGGAACTGTTGCTTTCTCCCCTAGTGAAAGACTTAGGAATCTCCATCTCAAGAAATTCTAGACCTGGAGGTTAAGTGAGGGGAAGGCAGCAAGGATGCTAGGCCAGTTCAGGTAGTGTTCAACCAGTTCTTCAAGCCCAACCACAAATAGCAACAGGGGGATTGTTGATTAAACAGAGATAGAGCTGGGGACTGGGGGAAGTACACAGTGAATCCCAAAGCATTCAAATCAACATGCAAATGAACATAGACAATGATATCCCTTCTACTCTCCTATTCAGACTTCTGGAAGCTCTAGTGAGTAATTGGGGATGAAAATGGGCAGACTCACAGGGCGGACAGAGGAGAAAAGTAAGGCTGGAGGCAAAACTAATGTGAGCGAAGCCTCATGAGCATCCTCTCCAGCTCGGTCCCTGCTGGGCATGTTGGTTACATTGATGTTCAGGAATAGCTTTCGGACATCTTTACTGTACTGAAGTCTAGAAGTTGAGATGGAAAGAAGGGTGGGGAATGAGTTGCCCTCACCCTTCAGCTCCCTCTTAGCTAATGAGGGGAACCAGTTCTTCTCCATCAATACCATCAGTACAATGAGGTATAGGTCTGGTCCCTTGGCTTCTAAACTGGTTATTCAGGGGTCCAGCCTGGTCTCTTACCTACTTATGGGCTGTAGCTGTTCAGACAAGAAAGCAGCCTGAAGCTGTAAGTTACTATCACACTTATTGTCAACACCACATTCCTTCTGGAACTGAATCTGGAGATATGAAGAGAGGAGAGGAAAATCAGTAAGGGGGATAAAGGTTTTCAGGAAATGATGATCCCTGCAAATCCTAATGTCAGGAATAGTCCTAGAAGGGGAATGCTGTCACCTTGTCCCCAAATTCACATACAATAGGACATGACAGACAACAGATAATCTCCAGTCCTTAGCCCTTAAAGGTCCTCTTGAGGACAGAGTGCTCCTGGTCCTAAACCCTGCAGTATATTTTATTATCCTCCTCCTCCTCAGACCTACACCTCTCTCAGCTACCTAAGCCCCTCCCCCCAGGCCCCAAGTTTTTCCATCCCTCCCCTTACTTAGCCCTTTGTCCCATGCCAGCCCTCATTATATACTCCCAAATGCCTACTTAACTGACCTCTGTTTGGTTCTCTCTGGGCTGGGCCTCATTAAGGATAGGAAAAGCATCCAGGGAATGGAGTCCGAGGCGTGGGTGCTTAGGAAGCTTTTCTGGTAAAGAGTAGTTCATGAAGATCAAGATGGGGCGGAGCTTGTCCCGAATATTATCCTGGGAGAGAGGAGAGAAGCTGAGGATCATACTCCTTCACCCATAATTCCTTCCCTATTGGAACTTTCCTCCAGAGAGACCTCCGCATATAGTCTCTTGAGGAAACTATCTCTGGAACCTAGAACCCTTTCAGTCTAGTAAAATGGCATATAATACTTATTAAAGGAATTAAGTCAGGTGCATCATCATCATAGTTCTTGTGTTTATAAGGCACTTTTTAAGGTTTGCAAAGCACTTTATAAGGAGGATCTCATTTTATCCTCACAGTAATCCTGCAGGGTAAGTGCTATTTTACAGATGAGGAAACTGAGGTAGACAATAGTTAAATCAGAACCTGACATGTCTATTACACTTGACTGTACTCTTAAGAATTCTTAGAGGAAGGAAACAAAAATTTACTTAGTACTTACCATGCACTAGATACTATTTAAACATTTTACAAATATTCTCTCAGGTTGATCCTCACAAAAGCCCTGGGAGGTAGGTATACTTATTATCCCCAGTTTACAACTGAGGAAACTGAGGTAAACAGGGTTAAGTAACTTGCCCGGGTCACACAGCTAATATGTGTCTGAGGCCAGATTTCTACTTAATTCTTCCCAATTCTAATTCCCAGTGCTCTATTGACCTCACTGGCTCCCTAATATGAAGATCACCCCTTTCTTAGATTCTCTGTAACCCAGATCCTCCATCCACCCATCTGTATCATCAGCTGTTTGGCTCAAATGGTGTCAGCTACTTGAAATTATCTCAGATGGGAATGTTTTCACATAAACACACAAGAACATGCACCCCCACCCATTCCTCACCACCAGAAGCAGATCAAGGGTTTGGCAGTGTGTTTCAGGCATGGAAAACAGTCCATGGTAAGTAGAAGAAAGACTCTTAGCAAACCGGACTCGGGGTGGGCGTCGATCTCGATCTGCCTCCAGGGTATACGCCAGGGCTATGAGAAGGCAACAAGGAGGTCAACCAGGGGGAGCATGCAATAGAGTAAGAATAATAATTATAGTTTATATTTGTCTAACACATAGAGAGGGCTCACAGCTGGTGTTTCCAAACTGCTTTACAAAGCATTTTATATAAACTACCTTCTCTGATTCCCATAACAACCCCAACAAGTGCCTACTTGAGGCTAACAGCTCTTATTAGCCCCATCTTACAGATAGGGAAACTAATACCCTGAGGGGTTAAAGTGACTCACCCAAGGTCACAAAACTAGCAAGTAGCAGAAATGGGTCTTGAACTCCTCACTGAATTCCAAATCAATAGGGCTTTTTTTTTTTTTTTTTTGCATTACAGCCCCAAATCCCATGCCCAGATCCCCTTCACCATCCTCATTTCAAAACACTCACTGATGTTTCGTCTGTAGTTTGGATTCCCTGCACTTTGATTGTAGGCGAAGCACACCTCGACCTGAATGCTACAAGGATCACCAGAAGGAGGTCAAAAGAAGGGGACAATAAGCATCTCTAAATCCCCTTCCCCCCTCCTCATCCAAACACTGGTTTAAAAAGGAAAGGAAAGGCATCAGGAGAAGGTTGGTGGAATCTTACTGGGAAGATAGAAAGAAGGTGGCTCTAGATAAAGTTGGGAATTCAGCAACACCTGTCTCTAAGGTACCCATCTCTCTTTTCATTCATTCACAAAGGAGAGAAAGAAGAAGAGCACCTACTATCTGCAAAGCATTTTGCTGGCTATTAATGATACAAAAATGGAATGAAAACTGTTCCTTCCCTGTAGGAGCTTATATTCTACAGGAAAAGTGACTAGGAGGAAGGGGAAGATGCAAGGTTTAAAGAGTTGGATAAAGCTGTTTGGGGGAAGGGCATGGGAAGAAGGGACTCATAAAGGATTTGCAGGAAAAAGTAGCTCACCAGGAGGTGGAAGTACAGTGGGCAGGATCCAGCATGATAGGCCTCACTGCCAGAGTCTTGTTGAGGATGTTGATAACTGGACGGGCTCTAGGGGAGGAAGGGAATTCTCATCTTCACAAAAAAATCATTTGGTTGTCATATTGTATAGTGTGGGCAGACCACAAGTCTGCTCTATAAAGAGCTCAGAGCATTGGTCATAGAACTCTGAAACTAGAAGAGACCTTAAAACCCATTGAATCCAACACCCCTGGTCACAGATAAAGAGATTGAATCCAGAAGATGATATATACTTTGTAAAGGTTATATGGCACATCAGTCTGTCCCCTGTTGTACCTACTTTGAAGTCTTGGGGATGGGGTGAGAAGAGAAATGGCACATATCAGCCTGGGTTCATCCTCACTCCCATTATCTAATCCCAGACATGGGTCAGGTACCCATAGAAATGGTGACCTCTCAGGAGAAAGGGAGATATTTAGTACAGTAAGTGAGGGTAAACCAATAGTAATAACTAGTATTTGTACAGCTTCTCAAGACTTACAAAGCACTTTCTACCAAGATTATTTCATTTGATCCTCATTATCCCCAATTTACAGATGAGACAACTGAGACAGACAGAAGTTAAATTACTTGCCCAGGAAAGATACAGCCAGGAAGTATCCAAGGTCCTAATTCCAGATCCAGGGCTCTATCCACTAGACTATCTAGCTGCCTAGTTAACATCAAATCCTATTTCCCAGTGAAGGTCTCTTTTCACTATACTACCTTGCCTCCATTAAGAGTTAATATGATAGAAAAATAAGGAGGGAGAGACAGAGAGACAAGAGACAAAGACACCAAGAGCTGGATGCATTCAATAGACAATTGCTGATTGAAAGACAGTGAGGGACAGACAAGGCATGGACTTCCTGATTTCTAATGGGTCCCCCAAGCCAGTCCATCCCACTGCCCCTAAGGATGCTTCCCATCCTGCTCACCGCAACAGCACGATGCGGTCAGCCAGGCTCCCCACCAGCAGGTCGGGGTACGAGTTCTCATCCACGTCGAGCCGCCCACTCAGCGAGTAGCCAAAGGTGGCCAGGCCATGGGCGCCAAGCTTATCCCCATGAATCACCTGGGAGCAAAGTGGGGTTTGGGGGGGTAGTGTGTGTAGGGGGGATTGCAGAGGAGAAAATGGCAGGGACTATGGGGTTTAAGGAGTTACCCCTGTTTTCTGTATGTATGTTCAATGGGGGACATGGGGATGACAAATGGCGGGCAGCCAGACACAAGGCAATTTAGCCCAATAGATAAGAGACTAAAAACCCTCTGTGGCTGGTTGTTTAAGCAGTGGGATCAACCAATAGCTGAGAAGTAAACTGATGAACAAAAAGACCAGACGGGTACATAGGACAGACAGGCACTTGGACAAGAAGGGAGGGTTGAACATAATGACTGATAGGCAGGTGGCCAGCTCAGTGGCATGCCCCCAACTTGTACCTGTTGAGGTTGGTCCTTTATGCCTGAGGCACTGCTGTGGTAAATGTAGACTTTGCCAGAACCCTCAAATGGAGCACCCACTGCAACGTCTGGAGGAGAAAGGAGCAGGGATAAGGGAGGAGAGAGAGAGCGAGAGAGCAGTTCATCTTGGGACAGGATTACCCAAAGAGCCTGTCCCAATAATCCCAGACTGTTTCCAGACGAGAGAAATAGTAACCTCTAAGGAAAAAGGTGGAGGTTGGTGGTGAAAGGGGCAGCGTTAAGAAAGGACCAGATGTCCCAGAGCAGGAGGCAAAAAAAAAAAAAAAAAAAAAAACCCAAACCTATAGAAATATAAACTCAAAAGGTCTTTAGAAACCAACTAATCCAATTCTCTCAGGAAATTTAGGTCATGAGAGGGAAAGATTTGTCTACAATTACACAGCCAGGTAGAGACAGTTAGGATTCTTTCCAGTTCTGACACTCTGTCTAGAGCTCTGGGCACATAATCTCTCATCATCCCTTCAAAATCAACCCCACCCACTCCCACTTCCCTGGTACGATCATCTACAAGTCATCTGTATTTTAAATTGGATTCCCACATCACTTTTACCTGCCAGCTCATCTGTAAAACATGTAAGTTGAACTCAATGACCTTCAGGATTATGCTATGGATTTTTCCATAATAATGTAATCTTACTCTGTGACTACTCTACTCTACTCTAATTCAGTGTCTCTTAATATCCTGATAGATGCAATAATATTGTAAGAACCTCCCAAATGATTTTGATTCTTCTCCCTGATATCCTTCCATATCTCATTCCTTCCTGGCCAGAGCTGCACAGAACTGATGTTGCTCACTCTCCAACTTAGATACCTGCAGGGGCCCCTTTTGGCCTACAAGATAGTCTTTCTGTACTCTAAACTCCACTCACCTTACCAGCCTTGACTGCTCCTATTTCCCTATATGAACCACATCTGCCCACCCCAGCCAAATATGAATCCTATTTGCTCTTCCCTACCAATCTATTCACTATTACCCAAATACATTCCCTACCTAGCATGGCCTCCCTTCTCTCTATCTGAACCTTATTTATTCATCAACGCCCATTTTGTCTTATCACTCTTAAGAAGCCTCTCTGAGGTCCCTAGACTACATGTCTTCCCTCTTCTAACCCCCAGAGCTTTCTGAGTGCAACACTCATTTGGTATTTAAACTGCCTTGTTTTGTTAGCCATGTTTTCTCATGCACATGTCATTCCTCTGACTACACTGTAATTTCTGGGAAGAATGAGACTGTATCTAATTCTCTGTACGCACTCTCTTGCAACTCAGCACAGTTCCCTCACAAAGTAGGTATTTTGTAAATATTTGTGGGCTTGAAGGAGTAATGGGGAGGGGAGAGTGTTGGGAGGAGGCAGGAGAAGGGGGGAAGCTCACCCTGGAAGCCATCCTGGTTAATGTCCCCAAGGCTGGCCACGGAGAAGCCAAAAGTTGAGCCACTTGGGCCATAGAGGTGTTGAGAAGGGCTAGTGGGGAAGATGCCCCCCTGATTCATAAAAATGTAGACGGCACCACCAATCTCCTCCTTCCGTTCAAAGTAGTAGGGAGCGCCCACCAGGATATCCTGCCACCTATGCCAATGAAGAGGAGGATGTGAGGGCAGTGGCCTCATGACATCCCCCTGTCAAAGTGATCCATGGATACACTACCCAGAAATAGATCCACATAGCTTTGGGACTGGTCGTGGACTTCAGTCCTATGTTTTGGGCATAGGAAGGCCATATAAGACCCATGTGCATGATACATGACTATGGAGAAGTCATGGAAAATAAACTGCTTGGCTGTCTCACAAATAACATGCATGTTTTAAATACACATCCCCAGAAACCATGCATAGTTGCCTCCACACGAAAACCTATGTACAGGAAAGACAAATTATTTCCCAATGATACTCAAACCCAGAGCCCATCACAAGTTCTGATCTGAAATCCATGAAGAAATGAAAAAGGATGCACAATAACACGTGTGTCTACCCGATTCCCTGAATTAGAGGAGAAGAATGATCCCTGAATTAGTGAGCAGGGTCAAGATCCATCAAAGATCTAACATCTCACTCACCCATCATTGTTAAGGTCTGCTAGGGCGATGGCACTGCCGAAGTAGGCGCCCACCTGTTTCCCCTCCAACACTTGCTTCAGCTCCATTTCCCCACCTGCCTCCAGGTTCATGAGGAAGACAGAGCCTGAGTGGCGATCCCGGGGAGCACCAGCCACAATGGTGAGACTCTCAGGGTGCAAGATGCCATTTCCCACCTGCACTGTGTACCCTAGGAAAAGATAAGACAGAAGAGGTAGGTTATAAGGGACCTCAGTGCAACCTGCATATAGTTCCAATTACCTCCCCTGATGTCCCTTGGGAAGCATTCCATAGATCAGGGAAACTTCCATTTTTGGGGCTGTGACTCCTTTTGGAATTTTGGTGAAGCCTATGGACTCCTGAGAATCGTGTTTTTAAATGCATTAAATAAAACATCTGCAGTTACAAAGGAAATCTATTATACCGGAATACTGATATTGAAAAAGAGAATGGCTATCTCAGATTCCTGGACATCCATTCACTACTACCAGACTTTTTCTTCCAGCCCTACCAGGGCTTCTTTTCTTCATTCCATAGTCAAGCATCCCAGCCCTGGACTCACCTATATAGAGATGCCCTAGGTCCTCTTTGTCGGTAAAACTGTGCTCTGAAAAATCCCAGTCTTTCCGCTGGATCATGTAGGTGGTACCTTAAGGGGAAGTGGGAATAATTAGGATACACTCAGAGCCTATCCCTCCTTCTTCCTCATTCTGAATTCCATAGAAACCTTTCTCACCATCTCCAATCATCCTCTCCAAGGATCCCCTCACCCTTCCTTAGAAAGAAAAGTATAGTAGCAGAGAAAAGATGTTCCACTTAGAGTGAAAAAGCTTGGGTTCAAATTTCTTGTGAGCTTTGAATAAAGCATTTGATCTCTCTGGGTCTCAGTTTCTTACTTTGTGAAAGGGGTAGTTCAACATGATTTCTAAATTCCCTTCCTGTTCTAAATTCTACTGACTCTAACCTAAAAAATACCACAGGAAGACTGTAGGATTGCAGAGTCTTAAAATCAGGAGTGAGCTGAGAAATTATTTCAGACTGAGGTATTTTATTTTAGAATGAGAAAACTGAGTCTCAGAAAAGTAAATCAACTAGGCCATGTTCATACAAATAACATGGAACAGAGATAGGATGCTGCTCCAAGCCCTGGGACTCCTAAATCAAGAGCCTTTCTACTTAATACTCTCCTGTTGCTCTACTGCTGCAAAGACACATTCTGTAGGGTCCGAGTTGGAAACCTATTGTCACATCCATCCTGCTGCTCTGCCAAACTCTGACTCCTAGGTTGATAATTTCAGGCCCTGGAAAACGTGGTTCTTGAGATTCTTTATAATGGCTATTCACATCCACTCCTTTTGTTCTGGTTGTCAGCCATGGTGATATATAGGATATGTTTGTGTAGAGAGAGGTAAAGAGAGAGAGGAGATGAGGGAAGGAAGGAGAAGGAGGGACAGGCAGAGATAGAGAAACCAAGACAGAGAAAAAAGAAAGGAGGGAGGGAGGGAAAAGAAGGTAAGAAGGAAGGAGAGGGAGGAGACAGTGAGTGAGGGAGAGAAAAAGAGAGCGAGAGAAAAAGAGGGAGGAAGAGAGGAGAGAGATAGAGAGGGGAAAGGGGAGGGTGAAAGGAGAAAGGAAGAAGGAAAGAGAGAGAAACAGAACAGGAGGAAGGGAGAGAAGAAGAGACAGAGAGAGGAGGTGAATGAAGGAAGAAGGAAAGAGAGAAAGAGGGACAAAGAAACAAAGAGAGAGAGAGGAAAGGGAAGAAGGAGAGAGATGGAGAGACAAAGAAGGAAAGAAGAAAGAGACAGAAATGGACATACAGAGAGATAGACACAGACAGAGAGAGACAGAAACAGAGCAAGAAGAGGGGAGAGAGGAAGAGAGATGGAGAGAGAGCAAAAGGTAGAGGGGAGGAGAATGAGAGAAGGAAGGAAGGAAGGGAGACAGAGAAAGAAACAGAGCAGAGGATGGGGGAGAGGGAGAGACATTAGAGAGAGACAGGAAGGGACAGACAAAGAGACAGACTGAGAGCGAGACAAAGAGAGCCTGGAGGAAGGGAGGGAGAAAAGGAAAAAGGGGGAGAGGGAACAAAGAAGGGTAAAAGGAAAAGAGGAAGAAGGAGGGAGAAGGAAGAATTTAGGAAAGGAAGGAAAGAAAGGGAGAGAGGAAAGAGAGAGGGAGAAGTTTGTAGCAGAGAAAGACTCAAGCAGCTGGGCCTACAGTTGTAGATAGTTGAAGTTCTCACTCTGTCCCCACTGAAGAATCTTTCCTGTTGCTTCCATCAACAAGATGAAAAATAAGAAGTTCATTCCACAATTAAAAAAGATTAAAGTTACAGATGAGGCATATTAAGAATGGATAGATTGAGATGGGAAAGAGGAGGAAGAAGCCATTGATAGCAAGTTCAGCCTATTGCTTCCATCTTCCCATCCTGGATTATCCTGAAAGTCCTGGGCTAGATGGCATCTCCCACTTGCCACTTTTTCTTACCCACCTTTCCAGTTGTAGGCACCAGGTGCCCCAAAGTACACAGTGTTGTGGGTAAAGCCCCCACTGGTACCCATCTGGCACATGCCTGTGCCCAGATAGTCTGTGTTGCTGTTGCACATCTCATTGTGGTACGTCTGCCAGTCATCTCTGGGGTCGAGTTGTAGATCATTGCCTCGCACATAACACTTGCCCACCATCCTCCTCTGGTCTTCCGATCCTGACCACAGCACCTTGGTGTAGCGATGGGCACAGACCTGGGGACCCCCACCCCCCAGACAAAACCTTTGTCACAACCCATCCTATTTAGCACACCAGCCAGGAGCCTGGACAGGCAGTTGTCTGCTTGTTTCTTAGATGAGTCTTGGCTGGAGAGTGAAGGAGGAAGTCCAGGGTTTTTGTTTTGTTTTGTTTTGTTTTGTTTTTCATTTCCTTCATTAGCCCTTGAAGCTGAATTTTTTTTTTT